>JAQQPU010015962.1:0-20532 GCA_029168905.1 Artemia sp. Kazakhstan ARC1039
AAAAAGTCTAGTCAATTAAAAACGAAAAGGAGATAGAAAAGTAAAGAAAAGAAGAACAAAATCATCTAAGAAGGAAAAATGTTTTTATAGCTTTTTTGAATGAGTTAAGCAAGGGGCACCTTCGAGATGATTCAGGCATCTTATTCTATAAAATATGATTTGCCACTTTAAAATCCGAGCTTATGGGGGGAGTAAAAATAATTTGAATGCCATTTGTCAAACAGTTCGTAATAACGAACTGTAAGTAAGGAGCGACTTGGCTCAATAGTAACCAAAACTCTAAAAAAAACAAATTTTTTTTATATCAATAGATAAATTACATCAAAACAATTGGCTTTTTTATGTTGATTCCAAATATATAAGATTCCTTTAGTTTAGTGTTACTCATCAAAAGTTTTATGGGGATTAAGAGGTTGGGACAGTTTTTGGGCACAGGTATGGCACATACCTGTGCCATACAGGCACGTACGGAGGAATTTGTTTCAGGGGGGGGGCCATATCCTTCAAACCCATTATTCTGTGAGAAAAATCAGAAAATTATGGGAAAATGAAAAAATACACCTGTGCCCAAAAACTGTCCCAACCTCTTAAGCACGTATATTTATATATTAGTTTGGATTTAAGGCTGCGTCTTTGTTTATAATTCTTCTTTTGTTATATTTTTGTATTAACCCTGGCTCGTAAAGGTTTCAACTGTTAATAAAAATTAAATAATATCGTAATATACAGGAGCATATATGGTTTTTCCATAAACCTTAATTTATATGGATCTAAAAAGTGCAACTTTCGGAATAGGCAAACAAAGTTTGGTCTCAGCCGTCTCCATTATGTAGCCTACTTTTAACTCAAGAATTAAGTAATTATTTTATAAAGATATTACCGAATTAGCGAACATAATACGCTGGAACATGTACTAGTGCTACCACTAACAACTCATTGCAAAACCAAGTCACTTGAGGCCAACACAGCTGGGCACGCTCCTCCTCCATCCCAATCTATTCAAATCTACTCTCTTCACGCACCCCGAAGAAGCTTCATTTTCCTTTAAATCCGTTCTTACGAAATCTTCCAACCTCATTAGGGGCCAACCAGAATTTCGTTTGGCCCTAGATGGATAGCCGAAAAGGACGATCTTTGCCAATCTGTCATCTTTCATCCGCAAAACGTGTTCTAGCCACCCCAACTTTTCTCTCATTATAGCCCTAGAAAAGGAAATAGGACAATATCTTCGTACAGCTTACAATTTGAAATACGGCCAGCAGGGTCGTATCCAGGATTTTTTTTTTTCGGGGGTGTTTTACAAAAAGATTTTTTCCGACTTTAAAAAACAAAAAAAAAACAAAAACGGATCAAATTTTTTTATATTCATTTTTGTCACTTTTTTTACGAGTTGGAAAAACATTTCGGTTGCCCCCCCCCCCCTGATGGCGGCGTTAACGGCCGGTGAAATGAGTACTTAAACGATTCATAGACAATAAATCAATTAACTCTCTTTTTTTCAATTAATTATAATTCAAGTAGATCTAAATAGTGCAACTAGCGGAATAGATGCATCATGTCTCGGATTTCATAGCAACAAGAGATGCTCGTTAAGAAGCACAATCGATCACACTTTTTCTGCTATTTAATAGACGCTTAATCATTGTATTTTTAAAAATATAGAATGCTGACAAGTACGAGTCGCATACGCCTTTTACTTTTTAGAAATGCAATTATACCTTTGATCCAAACTAAGACAGCTATTGTAGGCGGGTTTAAAATAAGTCGATTTTTCTAAATATACACTTCGAAGAAACATATGTTTAAAGTTTTGCTACTTTGATCGAGTTCTGTTTGTCTAGAAAGTCTAGATCTCAATGCGCTAAGTGCCTAAGTACTCAAAATGATTAAATGTTTAAAAATCCTCAAATGCTAAAGGCTAAAAAAAGAATCTTAACACGGTTGGAAAAGTAGAACTATCAGGAATAAGATCAGGAGCGCCATCTGAGCGGTTGATGATTTTGAAAGCCTTAGCATAGAACTGCTGGAATAGGACCGAACTAACAATAAGGAATACCACCTACATGGAGGGGGAGGGGACAATTGAAGAAACTGTTAGGGGGTAAAGAATTTTTTCTCAATGCGTTTACTAAAGACATCAAAAGTATAAAGATCAAAAGTATGCTTTAATTTCGCATTGTTTTTCGTCTGTGACGTATTTTCGTAAATCAATCCTTCTATTCTATGTCAAAAAAGAAAATTAAATAGCCCAGCTTTGTAAACATGATTGGTTTTTATGCGTGGCTCTGTGGAACCTTAAGCCAGCAAAAAGAAGGAAATTTTTTGAGTAACATATTTTGTTTGTTTTACAAGCAAACTCTCTATTTCTCTGCGCTATAGCTAAGCATTCTTATTATTTGTTATAATTTATTTGATATTAGTGTCATTAATTTAAGTGATACTCTTCTTGTTATTAGTTTTGTGATCATATTTTAATTAGTTAGATAATCATACGGTAGAAATATTTAAAAAACGGGTTATTAATATAATGCTTGGTTCTACTTAATTATTATTACTAATGGCCCAAAAAGAACTGACCTACAAAATAAAGTTTGACAAAACACTTGATATACCAGTAAAAGAAAAGTTATTGTGATCTTTAAGAAGTTCACATGCTATTCCAAAATTTCGAAGGATATTTTTCCTTCATAGCTCTTTCTAACTCGTTATTGATATTTTCTTTCTAGAAATGAAGAAGCAGAAATAATGAAGAATCATCGATGGATTTATCGCTATTATTCTACAGAAACTCGACTACGCTACGGGCCAGCAACTGATTCCAATGAATTTGAAGGGGGGTCAGAACTAAGCAGTTCTCCCCAACCAAGTGCTTTTCACTCTCCGGCCTTATCGTCAACTCAATATCAACTACCAGATACTGAACTAGTTCAAAGTGTGTATAGCCCAGATATTCGCCGGATAGCACCCCCAGATTTATACGAATCTTATATAAAAAGAGAGTATCTACTGGCTGATACTAAAATTTCAAGGACTATAGACTATTCCGTTAAATATGAACCATATCCAAATGAAAGAGAACCTAGAAATAATAATGATAAATATTATAACATTACAAGTGATACCGGTGCGATTATTACGGAATTGCCATATGTTCGCAGACGAGGTATTTATTTTAATTCTAATTATTAGTCGTTGCTTATTACGTTCATAAGTACCATATTAACGTTATTCTGTTGTATTAAGCATAAAGAACGTATTTCTAACGTGTTTCTATAATAAAAAACGCTAACATAAAAGGTGTATAGAATACGCTGGTATATTTTAAAAAACACTATATATTCACCAATCCTACCAGCCTCGCTGGCGGAATAAGTTTTATTACCGATACGAAATGATTTTTCTTATGATGGTATTCAAGCAAATACCAGCAGTAAAAAAAACTTTGTTTAAAAAACTTTGTTCTTTTAAAATTTTTCAATAAAAAGTAGGCCTAAAGCCCTCCATTAAACCAAGAATGAGCAAAAATAAAGTCAAATAATCTTCCAAGCTTAAAACTATCACAAATCACTATCAATAAATAAATGAAACTTGAAACGAACCGAAATTACAATAAATAGCCGAGACAAACTCAAAACGAGCCAAAGTTAACATGAGTAGATCTGATAACCCTCATGCCTTCTCAAGACCACCATAATTTGTGCTTTACTAAAAAAAAAGAAAAAAAAAAGACTGTGGATTGTCAGTGTAATTGCCATGCACCGACATTTCTTCCTTAAGCTTTTTTAAGCTTTTGATAATTTTTTTATTATGAAGAAAAGAAAGGCGAAAACATTTCAAACGTATTTTGTTTTCAGTACAGCACAAATTGTGTTTTGGACTTGAGAAGGGATAGGGGTTTTCAGTCCTACTCATGTTAATTTTTGCTCGTTTTGAGTTTGATTCGGCTATTTATTTTAATTTCTGTTCGTTTTGAGTTTCGTTTATTTATTGATAGTGACAGTTTTACGATGCGAAAATTATTTGACTTTATTTTTGCTCATTCTTGGCTTAATGGAGCTCTTAATTTTCTTTGGAAAACTTTTCTTGCGGAAAAGTCTTTAAATTAATTTATGTTCGATTTTTATTGATATAGTCTTTTTCATATAAAAAATAATATTTTATATCTTTTCAGTTTTCTTATATAAGAAAACATAGTATGTTTGGATTATCTTATCTCAAAGTTTTGATTGGAGGCGTTTTGGGAAAGGGTGAGCGTGGAAGGAGGGGGGATAGTTGCCCTCCAATCACTTTCGAGCACTAGCCCTTTCAATTTCCGATCGAATGAGCTCTTTTCGAAGTATCTACGACAACACATGGCCATCTCAAAATTTCTATCAGAGGCATGTCGGGAAAATGCGAGATGGGGGGTGGGAGGGTATCCAACCTCCAATCACACTGAATCTTAAAAAGTGCACTAGAACATCTTATTTCCAATCAAAAGAGCCCATTCCGGAGTTTTTACGATCACCCTTTGGAGGACCTTATATGCCACCAGAGCATAACTTATAACCCTTGCCCTGAGGGCTCTGAGGGTGTTGTCAACCTCAAAAATATATTTCTGGACCTTTCAACTACGTTGAACAAATGGCTATCTCAAAATTTTTATTTGATGTGCTTGGGGAAATGGTGGGAGTGGGAGGGGGTTAGTTCCCCTCCAATAACTTTTGACTATCAAAAAGGGCACTAGCGCTTTCAATTTTCAATTGAATGAGCTTTTTCCGACGTTTCTAAGGTAACAAATGGCCACCTCAAAGTTTCTATCAGATGCATTTCGGGAAAATACGAGGCGTGGGTGCATGTGTGTGGGGGGGGGGGGGGGGGGCTACCCACCCTCAGATCACTCTGAATCTCAAAAAGGGCACTAAAACTTCTTATTAGCAATCCAATGAGCCCCCTCCAAATTTTATACGATCACCCTTTCTATATAAACCTTAAATGCCCTCAGGGCAAAACTTACAACCCTTTGCATTCAGGGCTGTAAGGGGGATTTGTCATCCTCAAAGACATAATTTCTAGGTCTTTCAACTACGTTAAGCCAAATGGCTATCTCAAATTTTGATTGAATGCGTTTGGGGAAATGGTAGGCGTGGGTTAGTTGCCCTCCAATCACTTTCGACTATTAAAAAGGGCACTCGCCCTTTCAATTTCCAATCGAATGAGCCTTTTTTGAAGTTTCAACAACAACTCCTTCGATACGAGGAGCCCTGGTCTAAACAAAATAAATAAATAAATAATACATTGTGCCCACATCGCTCTTTACTTAGGCAGCGTTGTTGCGCTTCCGATGATAAATGTATAAGAGTAGACATAAGAAGAGTTCTTTAAAGCGTCCTTTCAAACTTCCTTTAAAAAGTCCTTTGAAGTGCAAATTCAAAATGGAAATGCTACTGAAAGGAAGACTGCGCGTATATAGATTTCAAAATTTTAAGACATTGAGGGAATTTGCCCTTCTTTAAAAGCAAAATGCATGACAAGAATATCATCCTAAAAATCATCCTAAAATCATCGTCCTAATTCTGCTAAAACTATCCTAAATATCATCCTAAAATAATCATCCATAGAAATCATCCCAATTCTTTTCGAATATTCATTGATGATTTTTTGAATGTCAATACGACTCGAAGTGGCAATAGAAATCTTAAAGATGTTGGCAGCTTTAACTCTGACAGTAGTACCGATTCTTATTACAACTAGCTCTAGTTTTTTATATATGTACATGTATTTTATTGTAGATTTTATTATATATTTTACTATCTTTTCATTTTATTGAATCATTTGTTTAGGTTTTTAATTTTTTGGCTAGTTTTGAAGTAAAAGACAAGAAAATTATGTTTTTCTTAAAACAATTAGGATAAAAATGATTTTTCATCCATAAAAATTATTTTAATTCATTTCAAATATTCATTCGTAATGTTTTTGAATGTCAATAGGACTCGAAACGTACATAGGACTTTACGGAATACATACAGAGATGTATTCCAACTTCAACTCTGACACTGACAGTAGTACCAATCCCTATTACAACTTGCTCTAATTTTTTGACAAATTCATTAGGCTGTGGTTATCAGACCTAAAGGAGCAGACTCAATATAAGCTGTATCGATCGGAACCTCGTTAGCATGATTGGGAGAAAAAGTGTTGTGATTAGAGGTTATATATCGTTGAACTAGTTAAATTATAAAGTTGTATCATGCTCCAGCATTCCTTCTTTATATAAATTCCATCGTATACCAACGAAATTGTGACACTCCAACAGATTCAAGTTTAGATTCCTTTTTCCACAATATATCTTGGGTCATCATAATATTAATATTAATAGATAAGGGGGAAGCTGGGCTCGAGGAACCTTTTTTAACGGCTTTCATCACCTGTCACAGATTGTCTTTTTTTACAGGGAAAAACACGAATGTCTAATTCTTTTTTCTGGGTTGTAGGAACTGTTAAGTTCAAAAATGTATGAGATTACGGGGGTTACTCCTTGCCTGTATATGAATAGGATCCATCAGTTCCTTTCAAAAATTGAATATTACGGTAAATTTGGGAAGGACAAGGTTGGAAGTACCTCTCTTGGAGACAGTGGCCGATCCAGAGGGGGGCGAGGGGGTGCCCCTCCCTAACGTAGTCTAAAGCAGTGTAATTTACTTAATTAACGCAAGATTGCGTTAATTAAACTTGCTCCTAACGCAAGTTTATCGGATCAACCTATTTTGCGCCCCCCCTAAAAAAATGCTGGATCAGCCCCTGCTTGGAGAACGCATTACTTTCCTGGAGAAAAACTAAGAAGCCATTAAGACACGTAGAAAATGACGTCACACAGGGGTGTCAATTCACGAGAATAGGGATGGGGCAAAAATGTATTTTTAATAATCTAAAGGGGGATTTTGTTATTCTTTCGATTTTTTCAATGGAAATGCCAAAAGAAGGCTTTTTCAAGGGAAATACCTAAAAAAAGTCTTTTTCAAAATATGAAGAGTCTAATGCCTCTCTCCCCCGATTAGCGTGTCTGATGTCACATATTTAGCTTAAGAACAATGTATTTTCTTCCTTTACAACACCAATGAGCATTGCAGCAAAAATTTGCCTATTTTTATTTTAATTCATCTAATCAAAGCTGAGTGAAGTTGTTTGCACATAATGTACTATAATTTTGATAGACCTTACCTTAGACCTTAGTTCCTCCTGTGCCACCAGAGGCACCCAGGGCATCCAGGAAGAGCCGAAAATCATCCCTCATATGTGCTGCTGCCCATATATCTTCCCACTGGGGCTATACCGTCGTATTGATGTGTTTGAGGTCCCGCTGGTATGTGTGACGAAGTGTATTTTTCGGCCGTCCTCTTCTACGGGATCCCTGCGGCTGCCATTCCAGTACGGTTCTAGGAAGTCTATCCTTCGTCATACAGATAACATGCCCCAAGTACCGCTATCTTTGTTGGCGGATGACATCTGTTACCAGGGACTGGCACGACATAGATCGAAATGACTGGTTTGTTGCATGTGCTCTCCAGTCGATGTTTACTATTCTTCGAAGACAGTTGTTCTCGAATGTAAGAATCCTCTTTTCCTGTTGTTGATTAAGTTTCCAGCACTCGCTACTGTACAGGAGGGCCGAGAGGACGTTACTGTTGAAAAGCCTTAGTTTCAGTTTGGCGGAGTACTTTTTCGATCGCCAAACAGCCTTTAGTCGATTAAAAGCTCCACTGGCTTTCCCAACCCTCGACTGCACCTCTTTTTCGCTAGATCCCGCTCGTTCAACTGTATTTCCAAGGTATTTAAACTCCACCACATGCTCTACTGTGGTATCCCCGCACCTTATGTCCAGTGGCGAGTCGTTTGTTGTCATGCTTTTTGTCTTGCCTGAGTTGATCTTCAATCCTAAAAGGCTTGCCTTCTTTCGGATGACATCGAGAAGGTCCTGGAGCCTTTTCTTGTTTGCCTCTATCAGGGTGATGTTGTCGGCGAAATCGAGATCTGTTAGTTGCTTATTGTCGCGGAGTTGAATACCAAACCCCGTGCAATCTCGAAGTGCATAATCGATTACAAGGACGAAAAGAAGGGGAGAGAGGACACACCCCTGTTTGACACCGGACATAATATGGAAATACCTTGTACTTCCTTCATTGGTCCGAACGCCACACTCGGTATTTTCATACAGAGCAATGATCAAGGATACAAGTTTCTCAGGGATGCCGTAATAACGGAGGATTTTCCAAAGCGACTCTCGATGTATTGAGTCGAAGGCTTTTTCGAAATCCACAAAGACAAGGTACATCTTTTGCCTCCATTCGTTGCATTCCTCCATCATCATGCACATGACGTATATAAGGTCGGAGCAGGAGCGAGATGGACGGAAGCCACGTTGTTCATTTCGTAAGTGTTTATCTAGGGCTGCCTAAATACGGCTCAGGATTATCTGCGAGAAAATTTTCCCAGGGATTGAAAGCAGACCAATGCCCCTCCAGTTATCGCACTTTGATACGTCTCCTTTCTTAAAAAGTTTAATCAGTGTGCCTTTCCTCCATTCTTCGGGGACTTTCTCTGATTTCCAAATGCAAGAAAAGAGTGCAGTTCACACAATTATGCAGGCACCTAACGAGGTTTTGATCATTTCTGCTGATATCCGATCGTTTCCTGGCGCTCTGCCATTTTTTAATTTGCGAGCGGCTTGTGTCAATTCCTCGGTTAATTGTTCTGCGGTATTGATTTGAGGCTCTAGGAAAGGTGTTGTTGGAGTATCAGCTGTACCTCTGGGGGGGGGGGGGTCTGTTGAGAACTTTCTCGAAGTACAAGGCCCAAACTTCAGAGATTTCGTCAGGGGCTGTGACTGTTTTCCCATTTACGTCTTTCACTGGTCCATCAAGGTTACGACGTTTCCCGATGATTTCATTAGTGATTCTGTAGAAAGCTCGATAATCACAACGTTTGGCTGCTTCTTCCGCCATAACTGCATTTTTTTTTCTAAAAAATTCCGTTTATCCCCTCTTGCACTCTTTTTCACTAGCTTGTCTTGGTCACGGTATAGTTGATTTTTCAGTACTGTGTCACTGTTGTCCCCACCATCTAACAAACAATGTTTTAGTTTTCGACGTTCTTCAATAAGGGTCCACGTCTGGTCAGATAGCCACTCGTCTTTAGGTCGCTTTTTGTGCCCAATTGTTTCTTTGGCTACCTGGTTATTGGCTTCCTTTAGGGTGATCCAGGTTGTCTCCACGCTAGCAGCGTTGTCCAGGTCTAGGGCCATGCTCTCAAACCTGTTTGTTATCTGCATACCAAACATGTGTCGCACTTTGGTGTTGGAGAGTTTATCTGAGTCGTAGGCAGGACTTTCTTTGGTTTGTGTTTTCTGTGTGGCTTTCAACTTGAGAACTAGCTTTGCAATCATCAAGGCATGGTCTGTAGCAACGTCCGCTCCTCTATAGGCTCTTACATCTTGGAGGCTCGATTTCCCTTTTTGTTGATCAAGATACGGTCAATCTGGTTATGTGTTCTTCTGTCTGGGGAGTTCCATGAATACTTATGGATTATTTTGTGTTGGAAAAAGGTTCCTCCTATGATAAGGTTGTTCGTTATCGCAAAATCAACTAACAGTGTCCCGTTCTCGTTTACTTCGCCGAGGCCTTGGCTCCCAAGAACCTCAGGACAGTATGACTTGTCGCTCCCCACTTTGGCATTGAAGTCTCCAACAAAACAGACGAGATCGTGACGGGGGATATATGTGGCAACGGCTTGCAGGGTGGTGTAGAAGTCGTCTTTTGAGGTTTCGTCTGCATCATTAGTTGGCTCATAGCATGCGACTACTGTTAGTTTTGCCTGGCTACTTGCGAAACGTGCTACGATGATCCTCTCATTTATAGGAGTCCATTTCATGAGCGCTCGAGACGCCGATTTTGACAGCATTATGGCAACGCCTGCCTATTTCTTTTTGTCGGTGCCTCTGTGCAAGTTTGTGAATCCGTTTTTGAGGTTCTGATTTCCTGAACCAGTCCAACGGACCTCCGACAGAGCCAGAATGTCTAAGCCATAACTTTCCATTTCTTCGTGGACCTATTATGTCTTCGAGGGCTGAGCCATGGTCCTTACGTTCCAGAAACCAAGTTTTATTTGGCAATTTGCTTTTAAGAATCGAGTCCGGAGGGGGGAGGGGAGTCTGAAGTCGTCATCAAGGGGTCCGGGGACGGTCCATGGTCGTTATCAGGTTGCATATTTGATATCATGTGGCTCTCTGAACGTTTATATAACAAGGCTTCTTTTTCCAGGGGCAGGCTGCTGGTCTACCGCCCAACCCTCCTTCTTTATCCAGACTTGGGACTGGCTGTATCTCTACAGGTGGATTTGTCTCCCTAGCCTATCCCAAGTCTATTCATAATTGAAAACCTAGGTTTATTAAGATTTATCTTTTGGTTATTTTAAACTTATCAAGTTTTTAGGGAATGTTCAGCCGTGAAAATAAATAGGCGAAACTATTTAGTGAAATTTGATAACGCTTTTCTTCCTTAAAAATTTAAGCACTAACAATATGTTAATTCCCAAAGACGACTACAACTTCAAAGGAAAGCTACACATACTTAAGGGAATCCGATACCCTAAAATTATTTTGCGAGCCTAAGCGTAGGCTGTCAGTCTCAAAGACAAAGGGTCCATTAGGGAATTCTCCCATGTGGCTAGTCGCCATCGAGAGAATCTGAATCTTCACTCATCCGAGTGATTCCGAGACGATCTCATCGAAAATTTGTGGTTTCACTATGAAACCTGATTAAAAAATGGTAAAATTTTGCATCTCCTTTGTCGCCAAGATTTTCAAAAAAAGAGGGTAACGCCACAGGGAACTCTCAGTGAAGGACTCGGTTTAATCAAAAACAAGATTCACACTTATAATGATGCACGCTTCATTAAAACTGAATATTTCTATTTCCGGGACAAAAAGAGGGAAGTTAAATGGTTTTTCTAAGAATTACGGGAAAGCAGGTGTCGGCTTCTAATTTTTTGTCAGTTATTTGGAACCCTTATTCAAGCTCTACAAGTTACGGCAAGATCACCCGTACCAATTCTAACAATTTTGGATATACAAACTAAAAAAAGTTTATAATGGGCGACATAATGTCGCCCAATAAGTTTATAATGTTTATAATAAGTTTATATACGTATAAACTTATATAAACTTATATATACCCAATAACGTATAAACTTATATATACCCAATAAGTTTATAATGGGTAGTTCTTTCAGGTACTAAATAAAAAAACAAGTTTTTTTAATTGAATGTAAGGAGCGACATTAAAACTGAAAAGGAACAGAAATATTCCATATATGAAAAAGGCTGTCCCCTCCTCAACGCCCCGCTCTTTACGCTAAAGTTTTTTATTGTTTAAAAAAATAGAGTTGTGAGAAAAAGTCAAACTTTAGCGTAAAGAGCGGGACGTTGAGAGGGGACAGCCCCTTTCACATACGGAATAATTTCTGTTCGTTTTATGTTTTAATGTCGCTCGTTACTTTCAGTTGAAAAAACTTGTTTCTTTTATTTAATTTCTGAACGTTTTTTAATTAATGCACGTTTTGAATTTGGCTCACCGTACATGAATAATTAAAACGAAATTTGCATATTAGTTTTACTTTTTGTTTAAACTAATAATAAACTTATCATAACCTAAGTTTGATTTTTGTTCGATTTACTTAGGAATGACTCCTGAATCATTAAGGCTGTTAAAAGCTTAAAGGCTGTTGAATCATAAGCCTTTAAAAGTTAAACAAAAAAAAAAAAAAAACTTTAACGTAAGAGTGAGCTAATGAGGAGAGGCAACCCCCCTTATATACGTAATATTTTCTGTTCGTTTTAAGTTTTAATGTTGCTCCTTACTTTCAGTAGAAAAAACTCGTTGTTTTTATTTAATTTCTATTTGTTTTTCAATAATGCTGGGAAATCCAGCGCCCCCTTCATGGAAATTCTCTTCCCCCATGAAAAATTCACATAATTCCCATCCTCCGAACCCCCGCCTCCACTATAAAAATCCCCCCTGAAAACGACTGTATACTTCCCAATAACCAATATTATATGTAAACAATGGAAAAATTCACAACTTGCAGCCCTTCCCACAGGTACTGTGGGGGATTAAGTCGTCCTCAAAGACATAGTTATTAGATTTTTCGACTATGCTGAACAAAATGCCTATCTCAAAGTTTTTATCCAGTGACTTTAAGAAAAAATGAGCGTGGGAGGGGGCCTAGTTGCCCTCCAATTTTTTCAAATGCCATCCAACTTACAAAGGGCACTAGAACTTTCGATTTCCGTTCAAATGAGCCCTCTCAAGACATTATAGGACCCCTGGGTGGATACGATCACCCTTGGAAAAAAAAAATCAAACAAACAAATAAAACAAATAAACACGCATCCGTGATCTTTCTTCTGGCAAAAAGTACAAAACTCCACATTTTTGCAGATAGGAGCTTGAAACCTATAGAGCAGAATTATCTGATACGCTGAATCTGACGGTGTGGTTTTCAATAAGATTCTATGACTTTTAGAGGTGTTTCCCCCTTTTTGCAAAAATAAGGCAAATCTTCTTAGGCTCGTAACTTTTGATGGGTAAGGCTAAACTTGATGAAACTTATATGTTTAAAATCAACATTAAAACACAATTCTTTTGCTGTAGCCTATATGTAAGTATCAAAATTCCGCTTTTTAAAGTTTCGGTTTCTATTGAGCCGGTCGCTCCCTATTTACAGTTCGTTACCATGAACTGTTCGTTGAATCTGCTTAAGCTGTTTGGTCATCAGTTGATAACTAATTTTTTGCTGATATTCACCAACGTTTCTTTTTTTTTCAAATTTGGTGCTCAATGCTGCCAAAAATTGCATAATTGCATCTGATAGTCTTTTTCATTAAAACCAAACTTCCAATTTTATTTTAGGTATATATTTTTAAGTTATATCTTGTTGCGTAATTTTCCACTTACCCAATTCAAGCAATCAGATTATGTTTTCACTGTCCTTGGTAGTATAAGAACTTAACAGAAGCATTATGGATAGACCTTCTCTGACCTTATGTATATTTAACGCATTAGAATTTAAATTTAGAAACGTTTCTAAATTTTGTTTGTTTGTTTTTCTGTTTGTTTTTTCTGTTTTGTTTTTGTTTGTTTTTCTGTTTCATGTTTGTTTTTCTAGCTAAAGGAAAACATCATTTTAACGCTCCTTTCTTCCTTGTTTCAGATTCTGATGAGAATTAAAATCTGATGGACTACTATACTACCCTACAAGTCAGTGACTTGTCTGAGTATGACATATTGTCATCTAAGTTATTCAGATGCTAAAATCACAGATTATCTGCTAGGTTTCACCAGATATCTCACTCCTGGCAAAATACATGGGTCGACGTGTTCCTCAATTACATTGGCTATCAAACAAAACTAACCCACCCGCACAACCTCTTGCAATGTCATTGGATTGAATTGGATATCGCTCGCCCGCTTAATGTCATTGAGTATCGTCAACCTTTAGGAAGCCAAATCATCTGATCGAGTGGCTTTTGAGCTTTGCAAAATTATTGAAGTGAGAAATCTGTGTAAGCATAATTATAAAAAATAAAAAGAGTTTATTAGTGTTCAAGCTCACGGCATATTTAGATAGGACGTTTATTATTTGATTATTATTTTATTTATTCATTGTTTTATTATGTTATTTTCTATGTTGCAATTTTGGTTAGCGTATACATAAATAATTTATGTATGTAGGCAAATAATTATTTATGTAAGCATGAATAATTTGTGCTAAAATTATATTAACAAAAAAAAACCCTAAAATGTGATTTATATAAGAAATACAAAGAGTTTATAGTGAGTTCAAGCTCACGGCATATTTAGATATGACGTTTACTATTTGATTGTTATTTTATTTATTCATTGTTTTATTATGTTGTTTTCTATGTTGCAATTTTCATTTTGTTGTTTCTAGAGTTGGAGATACAGTGATATGTATGGTTTTGAAAAGCTAAATTAAAGTACTGCCAAGAATGTGTGTCTCTTATGTTTTCATAACAAGAAGGTGAATATTTATTATGGTGTCGCACATATACACAACCATATCAGAAAACAAGTTTAAGCAAAGAAAGGGAGAATCTAGTCTATCTATGATTTAATTTAATAATTTATTACATTTAATTTATAATCGATAATTTAAAACTTGATGTAATTTAAATGTTATTAAATTATGTATTTTATTACTTTCGTTTTATAACTTATTATCATTTTAATTTATAATTAATTTTCAACGCTAATTCTAGAAGAGTCAGCTTTTTTATGATGACGATTGCGGATTAAAGGATTTTAAGAATAAAAACAGAGATTAATTTCTTATACTTCTGTGGTAAAAAGTGTGCTTTGTCGACAAAGCACACTTTTGTGCTTTTGTGCTTTGACGCACACTTTTGTGCTTTGACGACCGCCTATGACCTGTTTATGTAAGCTAATCAGATTATTCCTTAAACGCATAACAGAAAAGTAAATTAAATAATTATGCAGTAAATTAAATAATTTACTTAATAATTAAATATTAAGTAAATTATAAAAAACCTTATTGCCTCTCCTCTGTGAAGTTCTAATCCAGTAAAAATAATAAAAAGTTGTGAGTCACCAGATTTTTGTAAAAGGAGTTCCTCTGTATTTGGTAAAACTGAAGTCGGTTCATGGGTGCACAGATCCGACCCTGACGGATCCAAAGTCAAGACAGCGCCATGCTAGTTTTGTACCGGACAATTTAAAGGTATCCAAAATCGGAGATGCAAAGTGATCAGCATTGTGAACTTAAAAGATGGCCTGGAAGTCTCGTAGAAAATTTTCTATCGAGAAAAAATTCAGAAAAATTACAATAGAAAGTTGCCAATAACTTTCATCAAAATAATTAGGCTACCTCTATAACTAGTATGTATCTTTCAAAAGGATGGATATGTGCAAAAAAAAGAAAAGAAAATTAACACACTTACACATATGGGCTCTTTATAATTTGTGTTGGTTAACTTCTCAAATTGTCAAGATCAAGAAACGAAAGGCTCTCAAACCACTTCCATTTTCGTTTCTTCCCTCCCTCTGATCTACTTTTTGATATCGTGTTTTTTCTTCTGTATCCATCCCTGAACGCCATAATTTTTGACATTCTTGAGCTAAAACTAAAACACAACAGTTATTTTCCTAGGATGTATAGAATGTATCCTGTATACATAGAATGTATACAGGAGCACTCTTGACCATTTGATATACAAAGGCATATTAAGGTACTTTCACTAAATCTTATGCCAACAACAATGCTGCTAAATTTAGTATTTTTGCCCAGTTGAGCAAACCTCTGTGGCGTAGATACAAAATTCCCATCCGCAAAGAAATCTGAGTTTATGGACCAAAGGTCAGATTTTTATTTTTTTTTGCTGTACGGAAGCGAAAGATGGGGCATTAAGGGCACTAATTTTTAAGCGCTTAGTTTTCGATTATTGATGCCGATGGATAATAGATAGATAGATAGATAGATAGATTTATCAGAGGCAACGCTATAGCGTTACCGATAGTAAATGCCACAAGACTCCGAAGTTTTATTATTACTTTTTTCCCAGAGGGCACTTCATATGGAGGAGGTTGTCGTATAAACTTTGGAGGGGACTCTTTTCATTGGAAGTTGGAATTTCTAGCGCCCTTAAAAGTGATGGGTCAAAAGTGAACAGAGGGTAACTAGCCCCTTCCCCCTGCCCTTTAATCCCCAAATGTATTCGACAAAATTTTTAGATAACAATTTTGTTAAAAAAATTCAAATATCAGATAATAAAGACTCCTAAGTCGACAGAGCCCCCCCCCCAAAGCCCGGGGGCAGGCATTGTGAGTTATGCCCTGGGGGTATATATGGATCTTATGGAAGGGCTAGCCCCCCTACCCTTTTCCACCTTTCCCCCCAACCGTTACGAACCTTGAGATATCCATTTTGTTAAAAATAGTTCAAACATCAGATAAAAAATTCAGGGGTAGACACAACCCCTCAGAACTCAAGGGCAGGCTTTGTAAGCTATACCCCGGGGGCGTATAAGGTTTTTATGGAAGGGTGGTTGTATAAACTTCAGAGGGGGGTCATTTGATTGAAAATTGAAAGTTCTAGTTCCTTTCTTAAGATCTCTTTTCCCGAATTACATCTGATCAAAATTTTAAGATAGACATTTTGTTTGAAATTTTCCAACGATCAGATAAAAAACTTCGTGGTCTACATAACGTCCCTGAGCCCGGAAGAAGGGTTGTAACTTATGTCCGGGGGGCATATAACGTTTTTATGGAAAGGGTGGTCGTATATGCTTCGGAGGGGATTCACATGATTAGAAACTGAAAGCGTCAGTTCCTTTTTTAAGAGTCAAAAGTGATGGGGTGACAACTATAGCCCCCCCCGCTCTTAAACTTTTTACTCAAATGCTTTTCATCTGATTAAAATTTTGAGAGAGTCATTTTGTTCAACATAGACCAAAATCATACAACAAAAACTCAGAGGTTTGCACCCCCCTAGAAACTGGGGGTAAGTGGTGTAAATTATGCCCGGGGAAAATGAGGTTTTTATGGATGGTGTGGTCGCATATACTTTGGACTAGACGGCAACCAGCCCCTCTGGCCTATTTTCCCCAAATCCATCTGATTGAATTCTTGAGAGAGCCATTCTCTTAAAAATAAGTTCTAAAATCAGATAACAAAAACTCAGGGGTCGACACAACCTCCAAGAGCCAGGGGTAAGCGTTGCAAGTTATGCCCTGGGGCAATTTAAGGTTCTTCTGCGAGGGGTTTTGAAATATTTTAAGGATCAGATAAGCCCAAACCTCATCCTCATTAAAATAACTCATTAATGATATTTTATCCTGAAACTTATGGAAGCTGACCCCTGTCCCTGTATAGCCCGATCCTCCTCCTTTCCCCCCTAAATACTTATCAATGATAAATCATGGCAGCTGACCCCTGGTCCCCCCTCCATGGCCCGACCCCCCGCGGAAAAACTTAATAATTATATTTTATTCCAAAGGTATGGGAGCTGACCCCTGACCCTCCTTCCATGAATCAACCCCCCCTCCAAAAAAAAGCTTATTGACGATATTTTATTCCAAAAATTATGGGAACTGACCCCTTACCCTCCATGACCAGATCCTCCTCCCTCTAAAAAAAAATTATGAATGATAAATCATAGCAAACCCCTGATCCTTTCTTCATGGCCCAACCCCTCCCCCCTAAAAAAAGACAAAAAAACAAACAACTTATTAACGATTTTTTGTTTCAGAAATATTGCAGCTAACTTCTGGCCCCCAAAAAACTTTTCAACGATTCTATATTCCAAAAATGATGGGGGCTGACCCCTTGTCTTTCCTTCATGAATCCCCATCCCGCTCCGAAAAACAGCTTATCACTGATGTTCTATTCCAAAAATCATGAGAGTTGACCCCTGGCCCTCCCTCCATGGCCTTAACTTCTACCCCCGAAGAAGCAAACAAAAAGCTATTAACGACGTTTTATTCCACAAATCATGGGAAGTGATATTTGGCCCTCCTTTTATAGCGCAAACCCAACCCCCCATAGCACTTATTAGTGATATTTTGTTCCAAAAAAATCTTGGGAAGCTGACCCATCGCCTTCCCTCAATGTTCCAAACCCACAGCCCCAAAAAACATCTCATTAGCGTATTTCATTCCAATAATCATGGGATCTGACCCCTGGCTCTCCTTCCTAGGACCGACCCCTTACTCCCAACAAAAAAACTTACTAGTGATATTTTATTCCAAAAATCATGTGACCTGACCCCTTGAACCCCCCCCCCACAAAAGAAACTAAAGACATTTTATTACAAATATCATGGGAGCTGAACCCTGGCTTTTCTTCCATGGCCCAACCCCCGCAAACACAAAGAAAAATTTATTAACGACATTTTATTCCAAAAACTATGGGATTTTCCAAAATTTTTCAAGACACCTATAGTTTTCACTACAAACAAGAGTTTGGCTACTGCCCGTTTCCCTATAGGTAAAAGCATAACGTCTACTGGGTATTTGGCACTTTACTAATACGAATTATATTACAAATTTTAATATTTTCTTCTGTACCTGTTACAACAATGAAAATAAAATGTTAAATTGTAGTGAAATAAAATATTGAGCTGATGAGCTTTCAGCAATTAATATTATAAAAAATATCAAATATTTACTTTAATTGTATTAGTTCTTGCCAAGCGCACACAGTGCACTCCAGGCACACATTTTTATCTTTGTTTTTGTGTCTTTGATTCCCCCCCTTTTTAGTGTACATTACTCCCCTTGTTTGGTATAAACGTGGGTTATAAATAAATTATTATAGTTTTATTTTGGAATAAAAAACTATTTTGAAATAAACGACCAAAAATAACTATCAAAGAATGAATTAAATCTGAAACGAACGGGCATTAAATAAACAATCATAGAAGAAAAAACAACATACAACAGGTACTAATACAAATAAATAAATAAATCTTAAAACGAGTAAAGCTTAATTTGAATATACAAATCAAGCTTAAAATGAACAAAAATATTTTACTATTGAAGTATAAATGAAACCTAAAGCGAACTGAAATTAAATAAACAATCATAGCAAATAAACATGCAATAAATACTAATATAAATGAACAAGTAAATCTTAAAAAGAGTAAAACTTAAGTGGAATATGCAAATCAAGCTTGAAATGAACAAAGATCAACACAAACAAGAGTTTGGGGATAGCTTCCTTCTCTCACTGTAAAAGTCTAAAACCTACTGCGTCATTGGTGCTTTACTGAAAACGAATTGTATTACAAATCAAAACCCCTCGAAGAAGACATCTTGTCGTCTGCTTGGCGCAACGATGAACCTGGATGCGGCTTAAACGTGCAGCAAGTAGAAGTAAGTAAGCAAGCTTTCTGTCTCCTGGCTAGTTCAAAATCCGCTACAACTTACCCTGAAATGGCTAATTTAATGCTAATGTCTAATGTATGCCGCCCCTGAGATCTTCTTTTGTCACCCTTTTGACAATCTACAGGCTCATTGTTTGTTTTGATTGAGTTTAACATCCGCCTAAAGGTTCATTGAAAGCTTCAACTGAGTTGAAGCTTTCAATGAACCTTTACGCGGATGTTCTATTGTGATTCAGTCCACCTTCCCCCCTAAGAAGTCCCTGAAATTTCGACCTTCATGCCCTTAGGTATAGTTGTAATGTTGTTATTGTTTGGGGTTTGACGCGTTCGACTAATAGGTTATACACGTTCGTATCACTCGATTGTTCTGTGCCTTCTGTAATCACTAGCTTGCTTGGGTGTCACTTTGGTCAATATTTACTGAACCTGATCATGCATCACTGATCTTGCTATTGGTAAGGGGTAATTCACCTGCAGCAACTTCCTGCGTTGAAAAACAGGAATCAAAATAATATAACTGTGCTTTGTCATACAGCAATTAAAATACATAAACAACACAATTATAATAAATAATACATTTTTACATTATAACCTGTTCCATACCTCCAGGTATAGAAATTTAATCAGATAAAATATTAAGATAGATAAGGATAATGAAACAAATTGAATCAAAAAAAGAATAATTCTAAAATAAAATAATATGGGAGGGGGCATCATGGCCTTCAAGATTAAAATAATATGGATCCATCTACAATTTATCTTGCTTATTATAGGGGTTAATCACCAGCAACACCTACCATCAATTATAAACACGAACCAGAATGATCAAATACCTTATCAAACAACAAATACAATGTTTATACAAGTCAATTATAATAAATAATACATTTAACCTGTAACCTGTCACCTAGATCAAACTATAAACAAATCAGGCAACTCTAAAAAAAAGAAACATGCAGGAAAAAAAAAATAGGGAATGAAGCAAACCAGTAGTCTTAACCAAATTACTTAATAATTTTGTGCTTAGTCAACCATGCCAAATAAAGGAAAACAGTGGAGAGATAACTAGTCAATTGACTGAGAAGGGGCTAACCTAAGTCTCTGTAGCCTAATTATAGCACCTTCTGGGCTAGGTACAGACTCCTTTCCTTTACGTTTTCTTTCTGCTTTGCCAGGGCTGCTGGAAACTGCTGACATTGTGGGAAGGAATGAACTCTATTTAGATTTTCAACTGACTTTTTTAGGCTACAGACTACATTTTGAAAATGTCTTGGTGCTAACTTATAAAACAGTTCACAAATAGATGTAATAGCCTGACTTAGATCAGAGATCTGCTTTGCAACACCTTCAAACATGGCCGTGTACCTCATGTTGAGTTCCTCAACTGGAGGTTGATTAGGAGTCAGTGGAGGGAAAGAGTCTGTGTGTACCATGGGGATGTGTCCTGTATATTTAGGAAGTCCTTTTTTCAAGACCTCAGCAGCAGTCCTCATGGGGACATTATTGGTGAAAGGGTAAGTTACAATTGCTTTCTTCTCTATGAATACTGGGCACCCCTTAGCATTAGCAGCGTGGTTA
>JAQQPU010015963.1:6203-18703 GCA_029168905.1 Artemia sp. Kazakhstan ARC1039
TTTAGTTAGAGTTGAAGTTTACTTTAGTTATAGTTAAGAATTTAGAGCTTTAGCTTAGAGTCTTAGCTTAGAGTTTTTGTTGAGGTTCTAGTTTAGTTTAGTTTTAGTTAAGAGTTTAGAGTTTTAGCTTAGAGTCTTAGCTTAGAGATTTAGTTAGGTTTGAAGTTTAGTTTAGTTATAGTTAAGAGTTTTACCTTAGAGTCTAAGCATAAAGTTTTAGTTAGAGGTCTAGTTTAGTTTAGTTATAGTTAAGAGTTTAGGGTTTTACCTTAGAGTCTTAGTTTAGAGTTTAGTTAGAGTTCTAGTTTAGTTTAGTTATAGTTAAGAGTTTAGAGTTTTAGCTTAGAGTCATATCTTAGAGTTTTAGATAGAGTTGAAGTTTAGTTTAGTTATAGTTAAGAGTTTAGAGTTTTAGCTTAGAGTCTTAGCTTAGAGTTTTTGTTAGAGTTCTAGTTTAGTTTATTTTTAGTTTAGAGTATTACCTTAGTCTTAGCTTAGAAGTTTAGTTAGAGTTGAAGTTTAGTTTAGAGTTTTAGCCTAGAGTCTTAGCTTAAAGTTTTAGTTAGAGTTCTAGTTTAGTTTAGTTTTAGTTAAAAGTTTTAGCCTAGAGTCTTCGCTTAGAGTTTAGTTAGAGAGAATATCTTGACAATACACGAATTTTAGTAGAAGAAAAATTCGGAAAAGGTTCAGGAGAATTGTATGAAAAAATCATACTACATGCCTTTTTGCAAGGGCTTCCCCCAAAATTATGTAGAATGGTAATATCCAAAAATATTCAGACGTTGGATCTTGCAGTTCAGGAGGTGGGACGAATGATCGAAATTGATACGATTTTGGCAAATCACAGTAAAACAAAAAAAATAGCCTAGGTGAATCGACCGCAAGACTAGCCTCACTTGAAGTTCAGGCTTCTCCAAATTTTTTTTCAAGGGATAATTCCCCAGTGCCACAAAGAGCTAGAACGCAAGAACCCAATCGGCAGAAAACAGTACGTTTTCAGCCCATCAAACCAATCAATTATGGAAATAATTCCACAATTGTAAGAAGCTATAACTGTAATCGACCTGGGCATATCGCGATAGAGTGCCGCTTTAGGTTTATAGACATAACCGCTCCAAGGAATGCCATCAGTAATACGCAAAATTATGGCAAACATTTGTTCGGGAGAACAAATTTTAGCGCAAACGGTGCACAAGGTTATAGGTAGGGAAGATTGCAAACACCAGTACCTCACAATGTGTACCAACAGAATTTGTATAACCCTCCCCCCATTAGACAAAATAATTATCGATTCGAAACCCAAATACTCGTCAAAACCAATATGGTGCAAGGATGGTATATAGAAATCCGAAAAATTTGCCGACAGAAAATGCAAATTTTTCAAGCCAACGGCATTTGCAGTCGACGCCAGCACCCGGCACTGGCGCAAGAAATCCAAACTAACGTAAAAATACATGGCAAAATCGACAAACAAATGTAAATCATTTGGCTACAGATTCCATGAACATATCTGAATCTCTATTGCAGACACCGACGCATGAAATAAATCCGAAGGGAAACTTGTCAGGCCCCTCAGAAGAATAAATTGGACCCAGAAGGGGCCTAGAATATTTTATAGGTTCAACCCAATAATAGTACCGTCTTTTAGTGATAGTAATAATGAGTTACCTATATTTAATGATTTTAGTGGGGCAAATGTTTACTTTAAGGCACCTATTGACTCTGGAGCCACGGTTAATATCATAAACTCATGCGTATTTAATATGTTGCCTCCGCATATTAGGTGACAGAGGAATTTTAATAATCCCAACTTAACTAGCGTAACAGGGCATAAATTGGATGCAAAAGGTTCAATCCGCCTAGACGTAAAAAGGAATAATAGATTTTTTCCGACAAACTTTATAATATGCAACAATTTTCCGTATGAAGCCATCATCGGCGCAAATTTTTTTAGGTCTAATAGAGTACTATTAGACGTAGCAAACTAAAGGCTTGTGTACCCGGCAAATACCCCTTCCCCTACCTTAAGAAATTGTAACAGAGCGGTATTTTCTAGCGGTATAATGTCGCAATCTTTTGAACCTCATGTCTCGCTACAAAGAGGACATGGCATAATCAGAAATTTGTTTACTTATTCTGGGAAACATAATTTAAATAATAAGTGAATTGAATCAGCAAAAAAAGGAGATATGCGACGATATAGGTCAAATGAAATTAAGGAAATAGTGGAATTATGGAGAAAAGTAGGGAACCCCAATGCGGTTCAGGCGCAGCCAATGTTATTGGCAGATAGCACCAGTCTAAATTTAATAGACAATGAAAATAAAGAAAAATATTATGGATTCGCAATACGGAAAACAAAAGTCCCTCCCAAAACAATGCAAAGAATTCAAACATCACAGATGATTGAACCAGTGGATAGCAAATCTGAAATATGGCTCACGATCCCTTCTAATGAAATTCCTGAAAATGTGTTATGCGCAGAACAGATTATATCTTACGACAAAGGAGAAGGTTTTATTTGGGTAACTAATAACTGTGAAAATGATACAACCACAATAAAAAAGGGAACATGTCTAGTTCACATCCGAGTTATCTCGGAGAATGATTTAGATAGATGGGAGAATTCCAAAAGAAACATAGTTAACGGCCTTAAAACCACAATTAACAAATACCCTCTAACTAAATCGTAATTTTTCAACAAATTTAATATGGATCATATTACGGAATTAGAACTTAAGAAAAAATTATGCGAATTATAATGGAATTTCAAAGATGTGTTTTCCGCATCTGAAGATGACAATGGACTGATACCGTTTTATGAACATTCAATACTAACGACCGGTAATCCTGTCGCGAAACATCCATATCGTGTACCGTATAAGGACAAAAAGTGGTTAAAAAATAAAATTCATGAGTTAGAAGACAATGAGATTATACGCCCCAGTGTAAGTCCGTATTCAGAACCAGTGATCTTGGTCCCAAAAAAAAATGGTAACCTGATACTTGTAGTAGAATATAGAGTCCTTAAAAAACAAGTAGTTAGTGATAATTTTCCTTTACCAAGAATAGACGAAATCCTTGACTCTATCTCAAGGAAAAACAAAATTTTACTTCTTTGGATCTTACCCAAGGCTACCACCAAGTGAAAATAGCCAAAAAAAGTGTCCATAAAACTGCATTTTCTACAACTGAATGCAGTTCTTATGAATGCTTAAGAGAACCTTTTGGACTTCAGATAAGTTCAAGCGCGCTATCTAGACCCTTATTGCATCTATTAAGAGGATTAAAGAATATCATTCATTTTGTTGATGATGTCATATGTGTAGGGGAAAACGCTGAACAACACTTAGCAACACTAGCTAAAGTGTTCCAGAAATTCAGAGAGGGCAATTTAAAATGCTGGCCTGAAAAAGTAAATTTGTTTCAACCTAAAATTAAATTTTTAGGAGTAGTGGTGACGCAAGGAGAGATATCCCCAGACCCAAACAAAATAAAATGTGGTGAAGACCTCAAACCCCCTAGAACTACGAAAAAATTAAGAGGAATTCTAGGTCTTACTGGTTACTTCAGAAAATTCGTGCGCAATTACGCCCAAAATGCAAAACCCCTCACGGAGTTAACCAAAGGGAACTCCCAAAATGTTACCTGGTCCCAGGAAGCTCTAACTTCCCTAGACCGTCTCAAAAAGGCAATCACTTTGGAACCAATATTATCGTTGCCTGATTTCAAGAATGGAAAATTTGTAGTTACAACTGATCGAAGGGCATTGGCGCAATTCTTTCGAAAATAATCCCGGTAGAAAACCCAAATCCTCTAGAGGGAACGCCGAAACAAAAAATAATAGATAAAGTTATATGCTATTCGATTAGAACTTTAGCAAAAAGAGAAAGTAGTTATTCCGCCACACACTTAGAATTATTATCTATAATCCACCACTTGGACAAATTTAGACACTATATAATTGGTAGAAAATTTATACTACAATCAGACCAAAAAAGCTTGCAGTACCTGCGCACTTTCAAAAACCCCACGGGAATTCTAGCTAGATGGATTATGAAAATCCAAGACCTAGATTACGAATTTGAATATTTAAAAGGTAAACAAAATGCAGCTTGTGATATTTTGAGTAGATTCCCAGAAAATATGCCGTCAGAAGCCGAAGAGAATGAAATTAACGCTATCAATACTAAGAGTAAACATAAATGTAAGAAAAACAAAGTCATAGACAGAGTAATAGAAAAATAAGGATAACTATTGTCCCTTGTCTTTAGAAAATATAAAAAGAAATCAAAAAAGGACAAAATGTGTTTAGCACTTATTAATTATTTTGTGAATGATGATGCGTTATCAGATAAATTCTAAACGCTTAGAAAGGATATAGATAATTTTTACTATGATATTGATCAAAAAATACTATGCAGAATTGTGACTGCTGAGGCAAATAGAAACCAAACTTCAATAATACCTATATAACCCCAAAACTTAATAATACCTGCCTTTGAATATTTTCATTAAGATATAGGTGGACATTTAGGAATAATGAAAACCTTCCATGAATTAAAGCAATATTTTTGCGTGCCGTCGGCATTAAAAAAACTGAAAGAATTTGTGAGTACATGCGAAGCGTGTAACTTAAGAAAAAAACCGAAGTCTATCTTAACCCCCCCCCTCAATAGGAAGAGTCCCGGTAGCGAGGTTCCCCATCGATATTGTCTCATTTGATTTGTACGGAACCAGTGGAGGCTTACCTGTTTCCAACAGAGGCCACACCGATAAACGTTCAGTTAAAGATCACTTTTCTGGTTTTACTTTTGCTAAAGCATTAAAAAATCAAGGCGCGTACGCCACGAGTATGGCGTTAGCGAAATTTTTTTAAAGTTTGGCATTCCGAACAAGGTTATAAGTGATAACAGAAGCAATTTTGTTTCAAAAGTAACAAAAGGCTTAATGAGTTTTCTTAACATAGAAAAATTGGCGACATCCCCATATCACCTACAAGCTAATGGTAAAATAGAGAATAGGCATAAAATAAAATATTTTCGAATGTATTAAGCATTTATACAAAAGACAACAGGAACGACTGGGATCAATTCTCACCTTATTTAACCAACATAATCAATACTGCTTATTCAGAAACAACCAAAGAAAGTCCTTTTTATTACTATTTGGTCTTGACTTCAGAATACCGTATCACGATATTGTTAAATCCCGACAATATTATAATGACTCAGAGGATTACAAACAACAATTAATAAATAATATTAAGAAAACTTATAAAATAATAAAACAAGAGTTGGAAAAATGTAAAATAAGTCAAGAGCTAAGAAACCTACCAAAAGTCAAAGGGAATATAGATTTTAAGATAGGAGATTGCGTCTTCCTAAAGAACGAGGCAAAGACGGAAGGCAAAAAACTTTTCAATAAATACTCTGGACCATATAGAACAGTAAAAAAGTATGATAACAATTTTACTTTTAAAATGGCGAACCCCGATAATGGAAGAACCTATAAGGCACATGTTAGCCGAATAAAAAGAGCCAAATTCCGGGAAAGATGGGTATCGCGTCCTTTGTCTACTGATTCGTCAGACGCAGAAGACGAGCTTCCTAAATCAAGATTGGGAGAGCTAAAACCCTTTAATTTCAAGCAAGAATATTTCGAGAATGATAGTGATGAGGAAAACTTTGAAGAATTTTTAGCTATCAAAAATCTAGTTATTCCCGAAAGAAAATCCCTAGTACAAGCGAGAATAAAACCGCCAAAAGTCAATAAAGCTCATCATCAGAGAGTGCAGGAGAAATAGATTATACGATATCTCCGAAAAAACAATTTTTTCTCGATAGAATTTTGACCCCTTGCCCCCCCAAAAGATTTCCAGACGATTCGGTTTACCCAGCAACCCCAATGGAGAGACCCCTGTCACTACAGGAGGAATTGAACAGAGCTGTAGAAACTCCGGGTATTACCATAAAGAAAACTCCTCCCAAAGATTCAATTAAAACAAATCTGCGAGAAGCTTTGGATTTAATAGATTTCCCCATGAAAACGAGGCAAAGTAAGTTTCCTTGGAATCAAACTCCCAAGGATGACCAGCAAGGACAATATCATGATATAAATGTGTCAAAGGTCAAGCCAAAATAATGGACTTCATGGAGGGAACCACTAGTGCAAAAATGCCCCATCCCCCTGAAGACATGACATTTAAACATTGGAGGAACCCCGCAAAAACTTTCGATTCCTCTCAGACCTCTGAAGAGTCTTTCAAACCTCCCGAGTTGAAAACTCAAAGTGAGGACTTAGAGAATAAACCTTCTACTTCCAGAGGAGTAGAAATTTACGAAGGAAGGGCAGGTGATACCTCAAAAACTCAAAGTGCCACTTCTAAAAGTTGTAATGCGGAATCATCGGAAACCAGTTCTGAAGAGTCTGACGACGAATCAGACCATATGGTAGTTAAAGAAACAGGAAAGTCAAAACCAACTTCAGCGGCCGTGCATGCAAAAGAAACAAAATTAAAAGGTCAAGAATTTTTGAAAAATCAATACAAAATGTTTGATCTTATATCCCTAACAAAACCGAAAAAGAAAAAACCGCAAGAAGTCGAGGAGAAAGTAACGACACTAGCGGGTAGAACGGTTAAAAAACCTGATAGATAGAATTACCCTTAGTCAGTACAGAATTAAGAGATTTTTAATGGATAGGCGTCATAAGGGAATAATAATTTAAAAACTTTTAGTTTACGAGTATAAATCATACAACTATAAAAATGCTATAGAAAAATTTGTCCTAAAATAAACAAATTTAAGGCAATCAACCTGTCGTACACTATTCCCAATATAGAAAGTGAGGAAAGGAAAACCTCAATATGTTCCAAACTAGAAAAGAATAAAGGAACATTAAGGCTTACAAAAATAAGAGAAGCATTAGACTCCCAGATTCCCCTATTTACTATTGAAGACCAGAGATTAACTTACGTGGATAATAGATACGGATTATTCTCAACCAATTTTTGGTGGAACATATTACTGACCGTATATTTCGTATTTGCGATTTCCCTGACCATGAGAACCTTACTAACTTTTAATTATGGAAGAATTTTGAGACTAAGAAGGCAAAACCCAAAGGAAGAACACAGGGAAACTGCTGAAATGCAGAAGTTAAACCCGGAACCCCGTGCGAACGTCTAAGCCAAGAAAAAGGGGAGACATCAGAAAACGAGTGGGTATAGAGGTCTCCACTCGTCCTTGCTGTGTCTAGTTCCCTCATTGTAAGTGTTGTTTACGTAAAACCGTGCGGTTACGACGCTACAACATGCGTTTCTGAAAGAGCACGGACGTGCGTGAACAAAGAAGGCATGAAATATGTTGTAAACTGAGACCTCAAACTTAATAACGCAGCGTAACTTATGTTTAAATGATTATTTTAAATCTAATGTAGAATTAAATAAGTGTTGAAGGAAATTGAAATAAAGAGTGTGTAATAGCGTATACTAAGGAGCATAATAAGAGACATTACTTAAAGTTAAAGGAATTAATCTCTTATATCGTCGTTATTCTATAACAACTTAGAAGAAATTCCTATGTTTTAGGCTCCCAATGGAAATTCTATATATTTGAAACAAACATGATAATAATCTCGTTTTGTTAAAATCAATATATGTGTAATATATATTGATGTATATGTGTGTAATATATATATATATATATAAATGTAATATATACGTGTAATATATATACATTAGCGTATTTGTTCAATATTGTGTTGTAGCGTAAAATTCACCATAAATATACCCAATCGTATTACCTATTATGTATTATGACTACTCATTTTAAAGAACGTGTGATTCTGCCTCGTTATTTTTATTACTGGAATTGGAATGACCTATCGGAAATAATTCATTACAATATGTAGTCCAGTGCAGATACAAGCTAGTAGCATCTATTTTCATCGTCCCTATACCAACGAAGAGTACCCAACATAAATTACAGGCAACGAAGCTAAGACCAAAATTACGGTTACCTTTTTGATCGTTGTTCCTCGATCACAAACCATACTATGTACCAGGTAAAACTATCTAATAAATCTCAGTATCCAGTGCATTATCGAACTATATAAACACATCAATCCTGAGAACCCCATCTACCAGTACAAGATATAAGTACATAAATATCACCCTTGATAATCCTTATTGACCCATGCACCATATAACTGTATAGTTATGATATTTGATGAGCCCAAATTATTTAAGTGTCGCAAATTCACGCATTGAATCCCTTTCGACCATTTCTCGGAACACATCCTATCACCTCTACCAAATGCAAAAAGTTCCTATCTCTGTTATCCTATAAATTTTACGAGATAATTTCTGAAAAATGGACCTGGAAACCAACCACTGAATTACAGAAACCAAAATTAACCCCAGTGACTAACCCCTCAGTGGCAATATACTCCTCCCACAAGTTAAAGACGATACGTTGAAGGAGTCACTATAGTTTGATGTCGACCCATTCCAAATCCAAACATCAATTCCCCTGTAATTAACCAAGGAATCACCGCAAAAGCTAACAGATGCAAGCCATGCACGAACAATTTTATAAGAGAACTTAATCTCTAAGTGCACAAACGAACAATTTTATGCGAGAAGTACGTTCTCTATGTGCTTTAAAATATCCGAAGAATGATATGCTGAGAAAAAAATCAACCCATCTGTTATCAACGTGGTCCCAGTGTTCAACCCCTTAACGATAAAGCACCTTATGAACTATCCAAAAACAGCATGTGAGAATGAACTCTAATATCAAAATTCCACACACCTGTACCTTGAAGTATCATTTCCCGTTTTACAATTAGAGAAAGCGTTTCGTCCAAGATGAACATAACTATGCTCAAACTATTCTGTGAGTGTGTGTGTGCGTGTGTGTTGCAAGTTACTTAGATAGAATTAATGCAATATCGATGTATTTCCCCATTAATTCAGCGTAGATAGGAAGCATAATTATCATATAGTTAGCAAAAGATAAAAACTTGCAAAAGGTGAATTTTCAAAAAAATCTTGTAGTAATAGTAGAATAGTCCCAACCACAAAAAACATTTCCATTGATAATGTTTGATACTATTGGAAATGTAGGAGTCATCAGTGTTAGATGTAGAAAAAACAAAAAAAAATCTTTAGTATAGTAGCTAGGCTATAACCATAGATAATCTTAGTCCGGTAGAGGAACTGTTAGAAAGGGATATATAATAAAATAAGAGAAGTAATAGAGAAAATTTTTAAGAACTCCTGATTAACCTCAAATAAAAGTATAAAATAGTACAATGTCAATTAAAATTATGCAGGACAAATAGTAAATAAATCGCGAATATTTCAAAAACCCGAGGGCAAGCAAATCCTAGTGACGGGACGTCATTAAATAATGGGAAGGGTAATATGTACCGTGAGTAATATGTGATATATTTCAAATACAAAAAAATAAATTCTTTCCTTCTAAGGATGCTTCCGATATAAATTCCTCGCATCATCCCAGACGTTTTGTTTTACAAATGTGAAGTGTGGAAAAACTACCGGTCGAATTACGGCACTAATCAAGGAAGACACGTTTTGAATTTCGCGGAAATACTTGGCAATAGAAAATCACGAGATACAAAGTTCACAGGAAGTTTTAAGTTATCATAGTAATATGAATGTCTAATCATCAGAATATTGAAAATGAATTATTGGGCAATCAGTAGGTATAATGAGTTTAGTTGGTAAAAATAATGACAAAGTAGCGGGCCCTCCACAGGAGTTGGGCCAATCGTGAAATAGCTCTTAGCGCGCAAAATCAAGACTAGTGTTTTATAGTGTTAGAAAAGTGTTTTTCGGGGCATTATGATTGCAGACATTATGTTTTTACCATTCTGCGAGCAATTATGAGTTTATTATTCTGACTGAAGTGAACCCTTGCTCATATACATACATTGTTGTACACCTGAAATGTAAGTCTCAATAAAACCATTACTTTCCTAGTGATTTAATGTTATATGTAAATGTTTGACCTCGAGTCAACGTATTAATAATTTTTATTGTAAAATAATCCGTTTAGTGTTAAGTTTGAAAGAATGATCCAGCAAGAAACATAATGTTTCCATTTAAGCGGGATATTATTTTTGAAGTAATTAAAAAAGTGGAGAAAGTAATTAAAAGTTATTAACTTTCGAATACATTGATATATACGACAATTGAGTGTTTCATTCTACTATATATGTAAAAATATATGCTTTATATGTATACTAATGTGGATATTTATTTTAGATACAGCATTAACTATTTTTTTTTGGAAATCAAATTTTTCGTAGTATCTTTTCGGATCCATTTTTCCTTCAATTATATTTTGACAAATTTTTGGAAAGTAGGAAATTTCAAAGTCAGTTCAATTAGATCCAGATACTAACATCTCATACCATCAGAAACCAAATCATACTTGATCAACGGATATTTAGAAACTACAGACTTTACTAAAAAATCATCAAAAGTGAGATAAAATCAGAACTTAATTTAGGCCTAGCTATTGTGCTACATAGCCCAAATGGCTTATGTTATTGAAATATGTGAAAATGCTTTGTGCTGGAAAAATATGTGAAAATTTAAAAATCAATAATGTTATATGTAATTTACCCAAGGCATTTCTAAGACGAAAAATAAACGGTATACTAACCACACCACACAGATAAATTAAATTATTAATGGGAATCAAATTTAAACTCAAAAAAATTCATAAAACTTTTCTAATATAAATCTAATTTAAGCAAAACCACTAATATTATGTTTAAGCCGCTTGGGGTCAAGTAAAACAGAAGATGCATATGAACAGAAGAAGGTAAAAGAGTAATTATCAGTCCTAGAGACAGAGAAAAAGAGAAACAAGGATGAATTTCAAATTGAAATCCTTCGACAAAAAAGGAACATGGCCAATATTGGACCATAAACATAACCCTAAGGAAACCCATTGAGGGTAGATGCACATAATGACCCAAAGATGGCAGCATAATAGCTGTAAACGAAATTAAGTTGTTTTAAAAGTAAAATATTGAGAATTGGGACAATTCTTCTTTAAATGGGGAGTATTGTGGTAAAGCTTTCTAATTTAGTTAATTATTAATTGAGTAAAAATATATTAAGACGCAAAAACAAAGTTTCAAAATACCACTTTTTAAGATAAAGATACAAATCGTGGAATGTGTGGGCTTGGAGGGAACTTGCTCAATAACAAATTTCCCGGCTAAATGCGTCAATGTACCGGAAGGACGTGGTTAGTTTTTCATACATATACCCCGATTTTTGAAACTGATGGCAGACCTTTTGACTTGCCGGGTGAACCTCTGCCCGTTTATTTTCTCATTAGAAATACCTTGGGATTTTGTCGGATCATTGTAAGTGTCTGTATCTTATTATATATTATTGTAGTTTTTGAGACTTGTGGTCTACTTGGGGCAGCTAGTCCCAGTAGCATATCTATATCTGTAATTACTATGCGTAAATTGAATAAAAGTATTGTGTTTTAGACAACCTCTCTACGATCTACCTTTAGCCTCTCGAACAAACCCATTCGGTACGCCTCATTAGTCTGGTCATAGCCTAAGGCACGCCACCAAAGTTAAATTACCTTAGGGCCAGAATTTATCTCCCCTATAAAGGAAGAATAAAGGCATCTACAACTAACCCCCCCCCCAATACCATAAAATAGACTTCATAACAGTCACACGTACAAACACAGAGACAAACACAAAGACAGGCAAAGCAAAAGTCAGACACACAAGCAAACAGAAAGAGAAAGACACATACACACACAGTCACACGCACAAACACAGACAGACATAAAGATGGTCAAACACACAGGCACAAGGAGAGAGACACACAGATACACAGTCTCACACACATAAACACACAGAGATGCAGGCAAACAGACGGTCAGATACACAGGCACAGAGAGAGAGAGAGAGAGAAACACACACACACAAAAATTCATAAGTAAACACACAGAGAGACAGGCACACAGGCACACAAATATACTGTCAGACACACTAGCCCGCAAATAGAGAGATACACACACCGAGAGAGGCAAACACATATACAGACAACCAGACAGTAAGATACACAGGCACAGAGAGAGAAAGAGTGACACACACAAACACAGTCACATACACACACACAGAGACAGAAACACAGACAGGCAAACAGACGGTCAAACACGTGTGCACAAAGAGAGAGAGAGAGAGAGAGAGAGGAAAAAAAAATAACCCACAAAAACACAGTCACAGGCAAACATACCGAGACAGACAAACAGACGGTCAAACACAGGGGCACATGTGCCCCTGTGTTGCCCCTGTGTCTCTTTCTCATGAAAAAGAGAAAGACGCACAAACACAGAGACAAACACAGAGACAGACGAAAAGACGCTCAGACACACAGGTACACAGAGAGATATATACACACATACACAGTCTCACAAACACATACA
>JAQQPU010015964.1:0-20527 GCA_029168905.1 Artemia sp. Kazakhstan ARC1039
CATCCTCAAAGACATAATTTCCAGAACTTTCAACTACGTAAAAAAAATGGCTATCTCAAAATTTTGATTGTATGTGTTTGGGAAAATGGGATTGAGGGCTGTGGAGGTTTGTCATCCTCAAAGACCTAATTTTCAGGTCTTTCAACTATGTTGAACTAAATGGCTATCTCTAAATTTTGACTGGATGTGTTTGGGGAAAGGTAGGCGTGAGAGGTGGGTTAGTTACACTCCAATCACTTTCGACTATTAAAAAGGGCACTAAGCCTTTGAATTTCCAATCGAATGAGTCTTTTTTGAAGTTTTTTACGAATTCTATAAAAATCTTAAATGTCCCCAGGGTATAACTTACAACCCTTGCCCTGAGGGCCGTAGGAGGAGTGTCTTCCTCAAAAACATAATTTCTATTTCTAAATCAACCCCGCTGAACAAAATGGCTATCTCAAATTTTTATTGGATGTGTTTTGGGAAATGATGGGCGTGGAAGGGGTGTTAGTTGCCTTCCAATCACTTTCAACTATTAAAAAGGGCACTAGCCACTCCAATTTCCAATCGAATGAGCCTTTTTTGAAGTTTCTGACAATTCCTTCGATACGAAGTGCCCTGGTCTAACCCCAAAAAATAAATAATACATTGTGCCAACATCGTTCTTTACTTAGGTAGCGCGATTGCGCTGCCTATGATTCATTTGCTTAAAGAACTGTTTGATGCCACGACGTCACTATAGGTTTGATGCACCCACCCTGGGAAAATACGAATTCTGTCTTAAAGTTGTGACCTATGTAGATCGTCCTTGTGGCCAGAAATATTAGTTTGCCAGTTTGAAGAGGAAAAAAAGCTATGTAGCCGACGTCAAGGCCGGACCCTGGCATAGCTACGCGAGAGCCTTCTATATTGATTCTATATTGATTCTTATCGACACTTATCTTATAACCACAGACAATGTGAGCCTCTTCTTGATGTCATGGCGTAACCATAGGTTCGACACAACCACCATGGGAAAAATACAAATTCTTCCTTAAAGTTGTGACCTTTTTAGATCGTTTAAGGGGCCAGAAATGTCTACATGCCAGTTAAGAAAAAAAAAAGTGTGTAGCTGATTTCGAAACCGGGCTCCAGTACTCGGCATGCCGTAGGCTTGTATATATTGATTCTCGTTTTAAGTAGCAACCTCCAAATGAGTCAGCTTTTTTTGCTACTCTTTACGCAGGCAAATGGAAGGCTCCCCAGGAAAGACATAGAACGTTTAAGGGTCCCAATGACTTGTAATAAACGGTTACGTAGTTTGTGGCATCTTTGTAGGTTTGTACTGGGTTTTGCGGAACAATTTGTTGGCATCAGAGATTGTGATGGCGTTGTTCTTCTAACGTAATATTTCTGTCTTCTTGACTTTCATTTTTGACTCGTTCTGATTTTTGCTGTCACTTGTCTTCTAACAAGACAATTCTTTTTTTTTATTTCAGTTTTTACACGTTCTGATACTCGCTTTATTGCGATAGCTTGTAATTCTCACTGCCGCTTATCTTTTAGCCACATATTTCCTTATTCTCGTTGTGGCCTATCTTTTAGCCGTATATTTCTTTATTCTTCACTTTTGTCTTTGACTAGTTGCAATTGTTGCTGATGGAAGTATTCTGACTGTATATATCTGCTCCTCATTTTCGTTTTTCATTACTTTTGACATTTTTCTCAATACCCTTTACCTTAGGTGCTCGGATCGGTGTTGTCACGTTTGATGGTGTAGGTTGTTCATTTTTCCTCTAGGTGTTATAAAACTACTTAAAATGCCTTTTGTAAATAGACTAATTACATTTGGTATTTTATACTGAGCCATGTTCTTTTTGTAATGTTGCATGCGTCATAAATATAAAAACGATAAGTTCACTCCCGGGGGTGGGGGTGATTTAATTTATTCTCTTGAAATGTACTCATAAATATGACGTCAATCATATATTTTTCTTATCAATCCTTTGTTTCTCGTGTAAATTTGCCTACATCATAGATACTGAAAACAAAACAACCACTACTGAGGCATATACGACGAATGTATACTTTTCGAATGTATTCATAAATAGGACGTCTCTCATATGAATCTGATTTTTTGAGCGTTAAGGCTCTTAACGAATTTTATCGAACTTCTAACCTATATAGATCATGTTCTTAGACAGGAAATCCGAGAAAAAAAAAAATACATAAATAAAAAATTATTGCTCGTTTAAAGAGATAGTATATACCGAAGGACCGTTGTATCTGACTGTATTTTCAGACAGAAAAGAAAATTTAATTGTCAATGTGCGTGAATTTTATCATGAATTACAGGCATTGCCGCTATGTTAAGACAGAAGGACCACGGTTGCTGTTACATCAGAAAAATCTGAGCAATAATTTCCATGGATCTTTGAAGAGTATATCTTCAGATATTGGAGACCTATCTAAGCTGTGAATCAAAACTGTCCAATGCTTTGGTGATAAACAATACATTTTATTTCCATTTGTTCATTTTGTGACAGTAGATATTTAAAAGTAAAATAGCCAAGGCCAGGGGTGTTCTTCAAAGTTGTAAAGAACTTTGGATAAATAGAAAGATAAGTCTGCTTACCATGGTTATAGCGATGGAACCTAGAGTAAAGACAGTGATCAAGTAATGTTCAAAACGTGGCCGTTCGGAAGATGGGGGGAGGATTTGCTAGATGTTTTCCAGAAGAATTGTCTACCTAATGTTTTGGGTACCCGTTTAACTAACAGTGGTAAATGGTGGCAAAGAGGTAAAGTGGTAAAAAGTGGTAAAGTGATAAAATTCAAATGGTAAATTGTACGAAAAGATTGGCCCTATGCTGCTTTCGGGAAGGCGTCATAACATCTAACCGTCAGGAGCACTAACGTCAAGACATCGACAATATCCGTCATAACATCTCACCGTCATTGAAAAAACAAGTTTTTTTTAACTGAAAGTAAGGAGCAACATTAAAACTTAAAACGAACAGTACCTCGCTCTAGTCAATACCCTGCTCTTTACGCTAAAGTTCGAGTTTTGTTCCAATTCTTTAAAAATGACCCTTTAATCACAAAGTCCGTTAATTAGAATAAATAGCTCTGATGAAAGTACTAAAAAGAATCTTTGGCTTAAAAAGCGAGGTATTGATTAGGGGACGAACCCAATTATATACGTAATAATTTCTGTTCGTTTTAAGTTTTGATGTTGCTTCTCACTTTCAGTTGAAAAACTTTTTTTTATTTAATTTCTGATCATTTTTTAAATAATGCTGGGAAATCCGGTGCCCCCACATAGCAATTTCCCTTTCCCCATGAAAGCTTCCTCTATGGAAAGATCCTCCCACATAATCCTCGACCCACCCACCCCCACTACCAGAAAAAAATCCCCCTTGAAAACGTCTATATACTTCCCAGTAACCCATACTATATGTAAACATTGGGTAAAGTTCAGAACTTTCAGCCCTCTCCCTGGGGACTTTGGGGGATTAAGTTATCCTAAAAGACACGATTATAATATTTTCGACCATGTTGAACAAAATGGCTATCCCAAAATTTTTCTCGGGTGACTTTGGAAAAAAAGAGCGTGGGAGGGGGCCTAGTTGCCCTTCATTTTTTTTGGTCACTTGAAAAGGGCACTAGAACTTTTAGTTTCGGTTCGAATCTCCCACGATATTCTAGGACCACTGTGTCGATACGATCACCCCTGGGAAAAAAAAAACAACAACAAAAAAAACAAATAAACACGCATCCGTGATCTTTCTTCTGGCAAAAATACAAAATTCAACATTTTTGCAGATAGGAGCTTGAACGTTGAAACCTTTACAGTAGGGTTCTCTGATACGTTGAATCTGATGGTGTGATTTTCATTAAGGTTGTATAATTTTTCGAAAATCAGGCAAATTTTCTCAGGCACGTAACTTTTGATGGGTAGGAGTAAACTTGATGAAACTTATAATGTGCAAATATATAGCCGAAATTTGTTTCTAAACTGTTATATACTTATTACTATTATATAAACTTATAAATATTTTAGATTTTATGACGGTTAGTGGTTCTGACGGTTTGATGTTATGACGTTTAGTGCTTGTGACGGTTAGTCGAAATGGTAGCACACCCTGCTTTCTAGGGTATAATAGGAGAGAGGTTGAAGGGTTACAACATGTTTTGCGGATGATGAATGACAGATTTTCGAAGATTGTATTTTTTGGCCATCCGTTTAAGGCAAAACAAAAAGCAGGAAGTGGTCGTAACATAAGATTTAAAGAGAATTGGAACGTCTTGGGAGGGTGGAAAGAGGGAAGTTTTGAATAGATTGTCATGGAAGAGGGGTGTGCACCGCTGTGTTTATTCTATGACTAGTTAACTAATGTTTTGCAACACAGAGCATTAGTTGGGATCTGCCTAGTTGCACCAATGCTTTGGATTGCTAGTGTTGTCTAGCAAACCTAAACATATTTGCGTGTTGCGCCATCTATCTAAACCTAGACAGGTTTATAGTGTTGTGCAGCAAATCTAGATCAGTAATTTTTAGTTCTATTATATTTCTTTTACTAAATTCTAAGCAACATTTATTTGTTTTGTCTCAAAATGTAGTTTGTTCTAAGGCTATACAAATTTTTCGGCTTGGTATTATAATAATAGGAGCCCGGGTTAAAGGGTTTGTCTAAACTATTTGCCACTATGGCCTCATAGTGGTATCAAGTTGGACCTTTCACTAATTTTCGTAACAAAAGCCGTCACTGCTAGAAGGGTAGCAGGGTGACCTTGAGGAGTGACACCCCTTCAGGAAATTCTAGCCCTGTAAACGACACAGCTTTTGCACTGGATTCTGAGCCAAACAAAAAGCAGCTCGTCTCCAAATGGGGTAGGAGGACGTTGTAGGGAAAGATTTAAGGGAAATAGGAACTTCTTGGGAGGGGTATGAAGAGGAATGCTTTGAACAGATTGAAATGGAGGAGAAGCTTGCATAGCTCCGTTGTCTCAGGCATGTTGGGGCTGCAGTGAGTTGTTAGTAGTAGTAGTGTTTATATCTACAAATAAGTTAAGTCGTCTAATATGGTTCCCAATGACTTTCATTAACAGCGAATACAGTTAAGCGGTAATTTATCTGAACCCTTTAAATCTACCAATAAATAAAATCACCTATTACGGTTTATAATGATGTGTAGACTATTAGATTGTGATGATTTGGTGCTTAATTGAAAACATATTTGATGATGCGACGAACGTGAGCAGAAAATTAATCAGCAATACAGATAGTTGGCTTGATTGGCTAGTAAAAGCAGCTTATCTGTCTTCAAGTGAATAAGCAAATCCTATTGCCTAAAATGATTCATGCACATTGATGCTGTAGATATTCATTGTAGTTAAGTGAATTCTCAAATCGAAGATTATTTTTCGATAAGTTGTTATTAATTATATTATTGAGATTATACTATGGAAGGTTTACTGCTGCTTTCTATCAAACAGTTTCAAGCCACCATCCGCAAAAATATGGAATTTTGTATTTTTTGCCAGAAGAATGATCACGGATGCGTTTTTATTTTATTTTTTCCCCCAGGGGTGGTCGTATCAACCCAGGGGTCCTAGAATACCGTGAGAGGGCTAATTCAAACAGAAATTAAAAGTTCTAGTGCCCTTTTTAACATGACCCCTCCGCCCCACAGCCCCAGGGGAAAGGTCTTTGAGTTATAAAATTTGTCCAATGTTTACGCATAGTATCTGTTATTGCGAAGTATAGCCTACATATATTTTCGGGTGGTGGGGGGACGAAATTTCTGCTGGGTATTTTTCCATAGGAAAAATACCATGGAGAGGGAAGTTTCCAGGGGGGATTTGCCAGGGAAAATCCTACATTGGTGGAATTTGCAAGAATCCTTATACAGAATAATTTCTAAGTGTCTTGCTTTCCCTTTTCCGTCTTAATTTTACATGTGGAGTTGTTAAGGGTAATTGTCCTGGGTGAATTTTTACTGAGATTGAATTTTGTAGATAATATTTACGTGGGGAGGGTATTTCTCCATGGAGGTGGGACAAGATTTTTGGGTATTATTTAAAAAAGATCAGAAATTAAATAAAAAAAACAAGGTTTTTCAACTGAAGGCAAGGAGCAACATTAAAACTTAAAACAAACTGAAATTATTACGTATATGAAGGGGGTTGCCTCCTGCTAAACACTGCAAGCTAAAGTTTGAATTTTGTCGCAATTCTTTAAGAACGACTCCTGAAACACAAGGATCGTTTAATTAGAACAATACGAAGCATTTTTAAAAATACTAAATAACTTTAGCATAAAGAACGAAGTGTTGAGGAGGGGGCAATCCTCTTCAATTACATAATAATTTCTGTTCTTTTTAAGTTTTGCTGTTGGTCCTTACTTTCAGTTGAAAAACTCTTTTTTTTACTCAATTAGGAACTTAAACAGAACTAGTTTGTGAGCTAGTTAATTTATAATCTTGGAAAATCAGTCTATTTGTCAATTGGTTTTCTACTAAAATCAGGTAAAAGATGCCTGACGCCACTTGAAATATTCTGGAAATTTAAAAAATACTATTTTCTACATTTTTCTTAGTTTTGGAGTGCTAAATGTATGTTTCTCTTCTTTTTTTATGCTTCCAGCCAACTATTTTACGTTGGAAGTTTTTTTTTTTTTTTTTTTTTTTTTTTTTTTTTTTTTTTTTTTTTTTAAGATGGTGATGAAAACTGAAAGAGCCTAAAATTTCTTAACCTAGCAGAGTCGGAGAGCTGAAATATTTTAAGCATATATATTAGATTTTTTTTCAATATCCTGGACTGAATAAAAAAAAAAACACTAATCAAGTTATGATGGAGTTAAAAGGACAAAACAATGAGGAATTTAGTTTCGTTCAATAAAAGCTCAATTGAAATTCGCTAATGTATTTATTAGCGTTAAGAAGTAACTTGTGTTTTTTCATTTATTTATTTAGTTTTTGTTTTTGTGGCAAAGAAAAAACACAACGCTCGAAATACAAATGTTTTACTTAAGTATCGATTTTATACATTTGAATGAGATTGATACTTTACACTTTATTGACACTTCATTTATACTTAAATGACATTATAGTTATGATATTGAATAACGAACATTGCATTACATTACTTTGAAGATACATCATCTGGCCCCTCACCGATATGCACATAAACTTTTCAACGTAGGTTATGAGGCAGCGCTACATCGCTGCCCATGTATATTGATTTCAAGGATTTAGTAACCCCCCTGCTGTATCAAACTGTTCCGGGTAACGAACTGTAAGTCAGGAGTGACCCTGCTCAAAAGTAAGCGAGACTCTAAAAAAGGGAATTTTGATACCAAGAGATACATAAAAAAAATCAAATTTTCATGGTGATTTCAAATATATAAGTTTCATCAATTTTCGTCTCACCAATCAAGAGTTACGTGCCTGAGAAAATGTGTCTTATTTTAAAAAAGGGGGAACACCCTCTAAAACTCATAGAAATTTAATGAAAATCACAGCATCATATTCAGCGTATCAGAGAACCCTGTTGTAGAGGTTTCAAGCTCCTATCTGCAAAAATGTGGAATTCTGTATTTTTTGGCAGAAAAAGATCACTTTTTTTGTTTTTTTTCCCAGGGGTGATCGCATCGACCCAGTGGACCTACAATATCGCGGGAGGGCTCGTTTGACCGGAAATTAAAAGTTTTATTTCCCTTTTTAAGTGAAAAAAAATGGAGGGCAACTAGGCCCCCTTCGACGCTGATTTTTTTCCAAAGTCACCCGATCAAAATTTTGAGATAGCCATTTTGTTCAGCATGGTCAAAAAATATACTAACTATATATTTGAAGATGACATAATCCTCTAACTCCACCTTTTTTTTCTCAAAACCGTCCGATCAAAATTTCGAGAAAGCCATTTAGCTAAAAAAAAAAGATTAATATTCAAATTTTGTTTTAATTGTTCATGCACGGTGAACCAAAATAAAAATTCTAAACACTATGCTTTCTAAAAGCCAGAATATAATTTGTACTTTACAGAAAAAATTCAAATGAACTTACTGAAAAAAAAATGTTCATTGTCAGTTTAATATACATAATGCTGATATTTATTCCTTAAAATCTTAATTAATTTTTGATTTCCTAAAGTTATAAAAGTGAAAACATTTAAAAGAATTTTTTCAGTAAAGTACAAATTATATTCTGTCTTTGCTCGTTTTCAGTTTGACTTATTTTAATTTCTATTTGTTTTGGGTTTCATTTATTTATTAATGCTAACGCTTTCTGTAAAGTCCTTATATGCTCCCAGGGGGTAACTTACAACCCTTACCCTGAGGGCTGTGGGGGGGCATCCTTAAATACCGAATTTCCAAAACTTTCAACTATGTTGAACAAAATAGCTATCTCAAAATTTTGATTGGATGTGTTTAGGGAAAAGCTGGGCGTGAGAGGGGGATTAGTTGCCCTCCAATCATTTTTGACTGTTAAAAAGAGCACTAGCCCTTTGAATTTCCAGTCGAATGAGCACATTTTGACGTTTCTACGACAAAGTTTTCAATAAAAACCTTATATGCCCCCTGGGCATAACTTATAACCCTTGCCCTGAAGACTGTGGGGGAAGTTTCCTGCTCAAAGATATAATTTCCAAAACTTTCAACTACATTGAACAAAATGGTTACCTCAAAATTTTTATTGGATGTGTGTTGGGGAAATGGTGGGCGTGGAAGGGGTTTTAGTTGCTTTACAATCACTTTCGACTATTAAAAAGGGCACTAGCTATTTCAATTTCCAATCTATTGAGCCCATTTTGAAGTTTCTACGACAACGCTTTCTATGAAAACCTTATATGCCCCCACGGCATAACTTGTAACCCTTGCCCTGAGGGCTTCAGGGGGGGGGGGGTATTGTCATTCTCAAAGACCTAATTTCCAGAACTGTCAACTACGTTAAACAATTTGGCTATCTCAAAATTTTGATTGGATGTGTTTGGGGAAAAGGTGGGCGTAAGAGGGGGATTAGTTGCACTCCAATCACTTTCGACTATGAAAAGGGCACTAGCCCTTTGAATTTTCAATCGAATGAGCTCTTTTTGAAGTTTCTACGACAACACTTTCTATAAAAATCTTATATGCCCCCAGGGCATAACTTACAAGGCTTACCCAGAGGGTTTTAGGGGAGTGTCTTCCTCAAAAACATATTTTCTATCTGGAAATCAACTATGCTGAATAAAATGTCTATCTCATAATTTTGATTGGATGTGTTTAGGGAAATGGTGGGCGTGAAAGTTGCCTTCCAATCACTTTCGACTATTAAAAAGGGCACTAGCCGCTCCAATTTCCATTTGAATGAGCCCTTTTCAAAGTTTCTATGACAACTCCTCGCTCTTTACGCTAAAGTGTTTTATTGTTTTGAAAAATAGAGTTGTGAGAGAGTCAAACTTTAGTGTAAAGAGCGAGACGTTGAGGAGGGGACAGCCCCTTTCATATACGGGATAATTTCTGTTCGTTTTAAGTTTTAATGTCGCTCCTTATTTTCAGTATAGAAAACTTGTTTTTTTTTAAATTTAATTTCTGAAGGTTTTTGAATTAATACAGGTCTTGATTTTGGCTCACCGTAGGCCTACATGAATAATTAAAACGGAATTTGCATATTAATTTTACTTTTTTTGGCTAAATGGCTTTCTCAAAATTTTCAAGTTTATTCCGCATATGAAAGGGGCTGACCCCTCCTCAACACTTCGCTCTTTAGGCTAAAGTTTTTACTATTTAAAGAAATAGACTTGTGAGAAAGACTAAAACTTTAGCGTAAAGAGCGAGGCGTTGAGGAGGGGACAGCCCCTTTCATATAGGAAATAGTTTCTGTTCGTTTTAACTTTTAATGTCGTTCCGTACTTTCAGTTAAAAAAAACTTGTTTTTTCTCATTTAATCCACCAAAGAGGTTAAATTAGTGTGAAAGGTTAAATTAACTCTTACCTATGGTTAGGTTTGGTTAAGGCATGACTATGTTTTTTTATATATCCTGATGAATTGAATTAAAGAAACCGTGTTTGTACAAACAAAGTCGGTTTGACCCTAAACCCGAAAGTCACAGTTGAAAAGCAACTCACCAACTTCAGTGGTGACCAGACGATCATTTCTGGTCAATGCCCTGATGACAGGATTTAAAGGTCCGTGTCCCTAAAAGACTTTAGGTTCTATTCGAAATCTTCATCTAAAAGATACTGGGTTCAGACCCTGAAAAGACACAACGTGATATCCGCCCCAAGTTACCGACAAGATTAATTTATTCAATCTGACAACCCATTCTTGTTTTCTTCTATTTGTCAAACGGTTTGTAGTAATGCGCTGTAGGTAAACAGCGTGATTTACTTATCAAAAGCTAAGGGTTAATAAAAATAATCTAAGAGTTAGGTGAAGAATAAAAGTTAAACGTTAAGTTGTTGAAAAAGATGAGAAATTTCCTTAAAAGAGTATCAAGATGAAACTTTTCTAGAAAATGACGCAATTACAAGCACACTATCCCACGTTTTCAAGTTCCTTTATGGCAAAACAGGAAAATTATTATTGTTTCCGAGAAGGGGGCTTTAGGATTTATGTTTCTTTTATCTTTTTCATCAGGGATAATCGTATCGAAGCAGCAGTCATACAGTATTGAGAGAGGCATGGGCGCCCATAGACTGAGTTTTAGGGGGGGGGGGCTTACCTGGTCTAATCGGCACTTCCAGTGCTGCATAATTGAAATCTCAAGACAAAATATCATAGGCAGCGTATATCTACAGCGCTGCCTAAGTAAAGAGCGATGTGGGCACAATATATTGCATATTGTGGGCAGCCAGCTCCCCCTCCACCTCGTCAATCACTTCCCCAAACACATCCGATCAAAATTTTGAGATAGCCATTGCGTTCAATGTAGTTTTAAGGTCCAGAAATTATGACTTTGAGAATGAACCCCCCCCTCCCACAACCCTCAGATCAAGTGTTTTACGTTTTGCCCTGTGGGGATATATGTTTTTTTAAAGAAACGGTTGTCGTATAAACCTCAAAGGGGGCTCATTTGATTGCTAATCAGAAGTTCTACTGGCCTTTTTAACAGTCAAAAGTGATTGGAGGTCATATAGCCCCCCCCATACACCAATCACTTCCCCAAATATATTCAATCATAATTTTTTAGATAGCCATTTTGTTCAGTGTAGTTGAAAGGTCCAGAAATTATATCTTTGAGGATCACTCCCCCCCCCATATAGCCCTCAGGTCAAGGGTTGTAAGTTACGCCCTGGGGGCATGTAAGGTTTTTTATAGAAATGGTGGTCCTATAAATTTCAAAGAGGGCTCATTGGATTGGTAATCAGAAGTTATAGTGCTCTTTTTAAGAGTCAAAGTGATCAGAAGGCATATAGACCCCCCCCCTCCACACACACACACGTCGTATTTTCCAGAAACGCATCTGATAGAAATTTTAAGATGGCCATTTGCTGTGGTAGAAACTTCGAAAAGGGCTCAGTCGGTTGGTAATTGAAAGGGCTAGTGCCTTCTTTAATAGTCAAAAGGGATTGGAGGGCAATCATCCCCCCCACACGCCCATCATTTCCCCAAACACTTCCAGTCAAAATTTCGAGATAGTTATTTTGTTTGACGTAGTTTAAAAGTCCAGAAATTATGCCTTTGAGGATGAGAAATAAGGGTTTTAAGTTATGCCCTGGGGGGATGTAAGGTTTTCATGAAGAGGTGGTCTTGTGAACTTTAGAGGATGCTCATTTGAATGGAAATGCATAGGCTACTTCTAGTTCCATTTTAAAAGTCAAGCGTGATGGAGAGAAAATGGCCACCCCTCTCCCTGATATCCTCTTTTCCCCAAACACATTCGATCGAAATTGTGAGACAGCCATTTTGCAGCTAATAGTCCAAAGAGAATATAACAATGTCTTCAGTAAACAAATATAAGAAATGTTTAGGCGGACGTTGAACTAAATCAAAACAAACTATGAGCATGTGAACTTTCAAAAAGGTGACAAAGTAGCATCTCAAGAACAACTTATATTATTAAGTAAGATCTTGAAGAGTAAGTTGTTGGGATTTTGAACTAGCCAGAGGGCACTATGTGTATACTTTTAGTACTACAACTACAGTTACTGCAACTAATGACACAAAGAGTATTAAGGTGAAACTTCTTAGAAGTGTTTAGGGAGTGTTCCAATTAAACAAAAAAAAACTGTATACACGCAGGTTTTCTAAAAGGCATAAAAGCAATATCATAGGCAGCACCACTCTATAATAGCTAGAAATGTCATTGAAACAGAAGCTAATTCGATTCAAAATTAAAAGTTATAGGGTCCTTTCTAAGAGTAAAAAGAAATTGGAGGGCAATCAGTCCATCTCTCAAGCCGATTTATTTCCAAAACACATCTAGTCAAAATTTTGAGACAACTATTTTGTTCAGCATAGTAGAACGGTCCTTCAACTATGTCTTTATGGATATTGGGCATGTCAAACCCCCGCAATTATGCCAATCTATGGATTCTTACAGAAAAAAAACCGAAAAGATGTAAAAAAAAAACTTTTTCCGTGAAAATGAATGTCAATAAAAAACGAACAGAAATTCATCCAAAAAAACTTTTCCACAAAACAAGCTTTTCAAAGAAAAGTAAAGAGCTCCATTAAGCCAAAAATGGACAGAAATGAAGTCAAGTAATCATCTTAGCGTAAAACTACCACAAATCACTATCAATAAACAAATGAAACTCAAAATAAACAGAAATTGGAATAAATAGCCGAGTCAAACTCGAAATGAGCAAAAATTAGCATTAGCAGGGTTCATAACCCCCATGCCCTCTCAAGACCAGAACATAATTTGCGCTTTACTGAAAACAAAATATGTTTAAATGTTTTCACTTTTTTTTACTTAAACAAGTTAAAAAAAATTTGGTACAATCCCTTTATATGGGCCTTTCTAAAAAGTCAAGTTTGGTTAATGCTAATGAAATAAAATAAAATAGGATGACTATATAATAGTTTAGAAACAAATTTGGGCTGTATATTTGCACATTAGGGGGGGGGGCGAAGCATAGCATATATTAAAAACGTAACCTAACCTAGGTACCTCCCCCCCCAAACCCCAAAAAACAACACTAAATATTGTATACGCAATTAATACCACGCTTTACATTGTATTTCTCTACAGTGGTATCTTGTATCAAATCATCCCGTAAAACGGGTTCGTCAACGCGTTTTGACTGTAGCAATTGTAACATCTCTTGTTTGACATCTTTAGAGAGGCCCATATAAAAGGATTGTACCAAAATTTATGCTCACTTTTTGTACCCCTTTTTTATTTTAAGGAATAAATATCAGTATAGGTAAATTAAACTGACAATCCACGGTCATTTTTTTATTTTTTTTCAGTAAAGCCTAAGTTATGTCCTGGTCTTGAAAAGGCATGGGGGTTGTCAGCCCTAGTAATGCTAATTTTTGCTCGTTTTGAGTTTGACTCGGCTATTTATTATAATTTCTGTTCGTTTTGAGTTTCATTTAAATTGTTGATAGTGGTTTGTGGTAGTTTTACGCTTGGAAGATTATTTGACTTTATTTTTGCCTATTTTTGGCTTAATAGATCTCTTTTCTTTTCTTTGAAAACCTATTCTGAGGATTTTTTTTTAATTAATACAAATAAATGACACCGTCACTCAGCCAGGGGGGGTTGCCCCCCCTTTATGGTTACCCATGGTCGTTTTTTTCGTTCTATGATTCTTCATTTAATTTCTGTTCGTATTGGGCTTCATTTATTCTTTAGTAGTAATTTCTGAATGTTTTGAGTTTGAGTTATTGTAAGTTTTTATTTTTTCTAATCTTAAGTTGAATATAGCCTTTTCTTTTCTTTGAAAAACTTCTTTTTGGGAAAGTCTTTTTGAATTAATTAAATACAAGAGCAAGAACATACCTGTTTATTCTTTTCTACAACGTCTTTTCTACAACATCACACAACCCCAAAATGATATTATGAGTTACCTGGTGCTGGTATAGCGGAAAAAGCCAAGCTTTCATGAATATGAATGAGAGTTATGTGGTTCGATCCCGTACGGTGCCAGGAATGATACTTTCTCTTATCCTGTCTAATATTTTTTTCTTATTTCTTATCCACCACCGATTTTGTAATATTGAGTATTATGCAATTTTCACTTTCCGTATTCACAGGCAACTTCTAGTCCAGGTAATTTTAATTTCGCAGTAAAACCTTGATACCTGAGTTCTCTGATTACCTGAATCAGAACGTAATGAAATTCATGTCTTTGTAATCATAAAGAGTCGGTTTTTTATTCAGATATTTTTACTCAAATTTCATTTTTAGAGCTTTGGTTACTATTAGCACAAGTCCCTCCTTAAAGTTCCTTACCAAGAATAGTCCAACTCTATCTCAAGTAATTTTAGGAACAAGTTTCAGTGCTGGTGCGTTATGCGGGCACCGCAAAGAAGTCAAGTTTGGTTAATGCTAATGAAATAAAATAAATAAGATGAATATATAATAATTTAGAAACAAATTTGGGCCATATATTTGCACATTAGAGGGTGGGGGGTAAAGCATACCATATATTAAATACGTTAACTAACCTAGGCACCTTTCTCCCTCCTAAACCCCAAAAAACAATCGTTTAAATATTGAGAAACCACGCTTTGCCATCAATTTATCTAGCAAATCACCCGTTGTCTACTAATGAAATAGCAGTTTGACGGGTTTCGTGACTGGTTTCTTTGATACATTATATAGCGATGCCCGCATAATGCACCAGTATTCAAATTTCGTAGTAAGGTGTTTCCCTATTTTTATGAATTCAGCAAACTTTGTGCACTCAATTCTTTTAGAGTATTTTGAAACTTGATGGATGGTTATACATTTTGAGTAAATTTAAAAACGCTGATTCTTTTGATTTTTTATAACGTTTTTGGTTATTTTTAGAAAGAGTCGCTCCTTACTTACAGTACGCTACCATAAATTGTATTTTATTTTACACTTTCATTATTTACAAACAAGCCCTGGTCCAAGCGAAACAATTTCATAGCGCATTCATTTTAAATGAACAACTGCTCTCCAAAGAAGTAAACTCTATAAATGTCTTTTAATGGCAAGGAAAATAAATAAAAGATGCTTTCTAAGAAATGTGCATCATAACCGTTGAATTATTTATTTGAAATTTTGCACCCTAAAAATTTCTGCACCCGGGGCAGGTGCTCCCTTTGTCCCACCCTCTAAAATTTATCTGTATTAACTCTCAAGACAAGCTAACAGAAAAAAATAGGCGTCTTTGTATTTCTGAGGTCAGTGGACTCAATTGAGTGGAGGCATTTTCCCTCCCACTTAGAGCCCCTCCCCCGCCCTCTTCTACATTTCAAATGTCTTTTTTTTTGGTATTTTCATTGAAAAATAATCTTTTTACGGCATTTTCATTGAAAGAAAAATCGAAAGACAAATAAAAGTGATTCTCCCTCATCATGGGCGCCCATAGGCTGAATTTTAGGGGGGGGGGGGGCTTACCTGGTCTAATCGGCACTTCCAGTACTGTATAATTGAAATCTCAAGACAAAATATCATAGGCAGCTTGATAGTGCTGTCTAAGTAAAGAGCGATGTGGGGCCAATATATTGTTTTGTTTTTTAGACCAGGGCACTTTTTATAGAAAGAAATGTCATAGGAATTTCATAAAGAGCTCATGGAGGACAACCAGTTATAGTACTTTTTTAAGTTATAGTGTTAGTTAGTGTTTTTTTAAGAAGTGAAAGTGATCAGAAGGAAAATACCCCCCCCCCCGACATACACACGCACACGTTGTATTTTCCTGAAATGCATGTGATATAAATTTTAAGATGACCATTTGTTCTTGTCAAAACTTCGAAAAGGGCTCAGTCGACTAGTGATTGGAGGGCAACCATCCCCCCTCCCACGCTCATCATTTCCCCAAACACTTCCAGTCAAAATTTCAAGATAGTTATTTTGTTTGACGTAGTTTAAAAGTCCGGAAATTATGTCTTTGAGGATGAGAACCCCCTCACAGTCCTCAGGGCAAGGGTTGTAAGGTATACCCCGAGGGCATTTAAGGTATTTATGGGAACGGGGGTCGTATACACTTCGGAGGGGGCTCATTGGATTGGAAATCGGAAGCTGAAGGGCCATTTTTAAGAGTCAAGTTTATCGGAGGGCAGCTATACCCTAACCCCACGTCATATTTTCCCCAAATGCATCCGATAGAAATTTTAAGATAGCCATTAGTTAAAAAATAGTCCAAATGTCTCATAACATGGTCTTTGGGGTTGACACAACCCCCCCCCCCCCGAGTATGGGGGTAAGGGTTTTAAGTTATGCCTTGGGGGGATGTAAGGCTCTTAGAAAGAGGTCGTCTTGTGAACTTTCGAGGAGGCTCATTTGATTTGAAATGCATAATTCTAGTTCCTTTTCAAGAGTCAAGCTATATTATTAAGTTAGATCTTTAACAGTAAGTTGTGGGGGATTTTGAACTAGCCAGAAGGCACTACGCGTATACTTTTAGTGCTACAACTACAGTTGCTGTAACTAAAGACACCAAGAGTATCAAGGTGAAACTTCTAGGAGGTGTTTAGGGGGCGTTCCAATTAAATGAAAAAACTGCATGCATGCAGGTTTTCAAAAAGACATATAAGCAATATCATAGGCAACACCACGACTCTTGATATTCCCTGTATTTGTAAAATTATGAAAAACTAGTGCTTTACTGAAAATTGAGCTTTCTTGAGGTTTTTAGAGAGTTAGACTTGTATACTAAAATTCATTGATGTCATGGCAAAGGAAAGACTATTGAGAGCCTTATAAATTAGTCTTTTATTTTCTGCTGGCTACTTCTAATCCTGTTTTGATGTGTGAATTTGTGTTTTCAGTTAAGTGCTAGTTTTTTAAGAATTCTATATTGGGTAACATCACATATCAGCTTATTTGAACCAATTTTGTAGATATTTGATGCATAAACTGCAAAGAATTAATTTGTTTTCATTTTAAGTTTTCAAGAAAATAAATTTAACAATTCTGTTAAATTAAAGAATTAAACAATTAAACAGTTCTGGAAAATAAATTAAACAATTTGTATAAATAAAGAAATAAATAATAATTTAAGGCTCTCTAGAACTTATTAAACAACTAAAAAGAATTTAGTTCTACATTTCTGACTCTAGAATTTGCTTATTTATATTATTAATTGCATCTTAGTTAGTATTATAGCAAATAATACATCGACAAAAAAAATATAACTAAAATATAACTCCATATTAACTAAGTTCACTGAACATGCTTAAAGAATCTAGATTTACATTCTAATATATAATGATATTTTTCCGGGAAGTAACGTTATAAAAATAAAAAATTTAAAATGCACTTTGATTTTCGTACAGTGCAAATGACACTCTGGTCTTTAGGGGACTTTGTGGCACTAACCCTTTTCCGTGTTGCAATAATTTCTGTTTGTTTTAAGTTTGACTTGATTATCCATTATAATTCTTACTCGTCTTGTGTCTCGTTTATTTATTGACAGTAATGACTGAAGCTTCTTTTTGAGCTTCAGTCCTTTTATTAGATTTTATTATTCCTCGTCTTTGGTTTGCTTTAGCTATTTGCTTTTCTTTCAAAAGTTTAAATTGGATAGAAATTTCTATTAAATTATTTCCAGTCCCTTTTTCATTGACATTGTTTTCTTTATTGTTATAAAATTATATGTTTTATTATTGTATTTGAGGGAGGGAGACATTCATTAAAACAACAAAAACACAAAACAGAATAACAACAAGAGAAAAATAATGTATAACAAATACTACAGATTTCAATTAATAACTTTGTCCCTAGAAATCTCTATGAGGTCTGTTTCAGGGTCAATCCTCATTATAACTTTATTCTTAAATTTTAAATATGAATAAGTATACTAACCTTAAGTATTAGTATTGTTTTTTTATTAGTATTGTTTTCTTTATTTTTATATTGTTATGACATGGTTATTGGTTATTAAAAAGAATGCTTGTGAAGCTTTATTCGAGATTGCTCCTTCAGAATCTAGATTTTGAATTACTGCTTATATTTTGAAAAAAAAAAAATGTCAAAAGTTTCATTTCTAGTTGTACTATAGAAGTTTGGACTGATGGTTGGTGGGGGAAGGAAAAAATAAGAGAAAAGAAAGGACAAGATCAAAGAAAGTGAAACCGTAAGAGTAAAAAGCAAAACAGAAGAGAAAAGTGTTTTATAACCATAATAAATCCTTTGTATATTATTACTCTTGCATAGATGGTTTAAAATCTACAGGATTTGAGGCTATTTGTGGGGCCATGGGGGCCCATAGGCTGAATTTTAGGGTGCCTACCTGGTCTAATCGGGACTTCCAGTGCTGTATAGGCCTAATAGAAATCTCAAAACAAAAATATAAAAATATAAGGCAGTGTCATCCATCCAAGGGGGGCTGACACCCCTCCTGCCCCTCTTATGGGCGGCCCCTCCTGCTCTCCCCCTTATAGGCACCCATGTATGAGGCTAAATTCATTCTAGACCCTGTCAAGTTACAAAATTGAATACAGGTGAATATTGATAGACCATCTCATTAATTATGGACTTTTGGGTTATATTAGTTTTCACTTTTTTGTTTAAATATGTGCATTTTGAGCTCATTTATTCAAAACAGTGTCGCTAAAAAATTAATTAAATAGGAGTAGGACGTCAATAATCAATGCAACCCTATTGGTCTCTAGCTAATATCCCCTTGGTTCTAAAACTTGAATTGTCTTTTTTGGTTTTAAATTCCACATATCAATATAAAAAATTTAGTACTTTAGAATCACCACATCTGGATTTTTTTCAAACTCGTTTTATCCTTATTGAGATACTCCTGTTTCTCCTGATTCAAAATGTAAAACCTAATTGATATCCGTGTTCCCTCAGAGTTTGAACTGGGTCCATTAAGCCATTAATTTATATCCTTAGGTATCAAAATATTACTGATGGGCTCTTTTAGCAACCTTGATCCACAGATTGTTTTCATTTATTTCATCCACCCCGCCCCCCCCCCATTATTCAGTGAAAGTTAAAACAATATGGCCTTAGCCACTCCAGCAATGATACATATTTTTGACAACCTGCATGTCGGCAATGTCCTTTGATTTAGTTCAAAATCTCTCCCAATATTCCCTGGAAGCTTTAGCTTGATATGTTCAGGGACGGATTCATTATTTTTTTAGGGGGGGGGGGGCACGCCAAATAGGTTGATCCGATAAACTTGCGTTAGGAGCAAGTTTAATTAACAAAAACTTGAGTTAATTAAGTAAATTACACTACTTTAGACAACGCTAGGGGTTCCCCCTGGATCCGCCACTGGATATCTTTAGCAGTTTATCAGGTATTGCTAATAGGCTCTTGTGACAAACTCATGGGTGCCCATAGGCTGAAATTTAGGAGGGGACTTACCTGGTCTAATCGGCACTTCCAGTACTGTATAATTGAAATCTCAAGACAAAGTATCATAAGCAGCGTGATAGTGCTGCCTAAGTAAAGAGCGATGTGGGCCCAATATATTGTTTTGTTTTGTTTTTTAGACCAGGGCACTTCTTATAGAAAGAACTGTCATAGGAACTTCAAAAAGAGCTCATAGAGGGTAACCAGTTATAGTCCTTTTTTTAAGTTATAGTGTTAGTTAGTGCTTTTTTAAGAAGTGAAAGTGATCAGAAGACAAATCCCCCCCCCTCACACAAACACACGTTGCATTTTCCCGAAACGTATGTGATAGAAATTTTAAGATGGTCATTTGTCGTTGTAGAAATTTCGAAAAGGGCTCAGTCAGTTGGTAATTGAGAAGGCTAGTGCCCTCTTTAATATTCAAAAGTGATTGGAGGGCAGCCATCCCCCCTCCCACATCCATAATTTCCCCAAACACTTCCAGTGTAAATTTCGAGATAGTTATTTTGTTTGACGTAGTTCTAAAGTCCAGAAATTATGCTTTTGAGAATGAGAGCCCCTTCACAGTCCTCAGGGCAAGGGTTGTAAGAGTAGAGTTGACCTTTTGAATTTGCGTGCAGGTATAGCAATTTCCATGTTATTTGCGTGCAGGTATAGCAACTTCCATGTTATTCTGCTACTTTACGTTCCTTCCAATGCTATTCTGGGCCTTTACGCGGCGCCCCTGTACCAAACAGGTTTTTCTGGTAGGTATTCTAGCAGTCCTATTCTACAGGGCATTACACCTTTGCCAAGAGATTTACGCAATTTCTAGTTCAAGGTATATACATGTCTTTTTTTAGTGATAAACCTGTATTTTAAAACCAGCGCGTCTTGTTTCGCTGTTATTCAATTATTTTTTGTATATATTCAGGTTTCAAATCTTGAGTCAGGGACTTGGTATCCTTAATATACTGATTTTCATGTGCATTGGACCACTTTAATAGTTTTTAACGTTGGTCTGTAGCCCTATCGATCTCAATATGACCAAATATTGACCCAAATAACTTGTTAACGCGCTAGACACCGTAATCAACTTGTAAACAAGTTAACAAGCATTGAATATATATTCGAAAAATCT
>JAQQPU010015965.1:0-20526 GCA_029168905.1 Artemia sp. Kazakhstan ARC1039
TTTCAAGTACCACTTTATAGAGAGATTCAAGAGTTGAGTTGGGGTGGAATTCTCCCGACCAAATAGAATAATTTGGTTGCGGGGTAATACTTTGATTTTTTTTGGTATTTCTTTTTTTCATGTGTCGATGTTTTTAGTTTAATACAAACTTTCAAGTACCACTTCATAGTAAGATTCGGGGGTTGAGTTGGGCTGAGATCCTCCCACACAAATAGAAAAATTTGGTTGTGGGGGCAACACCTTGATTTTTGTCATGTTTTTTTTTTGTGCTTTGTCGATGATTTTATTTTAATATAAACTTTCAAGTATTACTTCATAGTGAGACTCGAGGGTTGACTTGTGCTGGGATCCTCCAACACAAATAGAATAATTTCTTTGCGGGGGCGACACATTGATTTTTGCCATGTTTTTTTCACTTTGTCGATGATTATAGTTTATTATAAACTATGCTATAAGTTGTTGAATAGACTTTTTAGATATCCTTGGAAAAGTATCATCGCCTTATTGGTTACTGTTAAAGTACAGACGCAAAATCTATTGTTTGAATGGGTTGTTTGAATTTAATGGGTTATTGAAGGGGTTTCTTAGGTATCCATGGAAATGTACCTTCGCCCTATTGGTTACTGTTAGAGCCCCGAGTAGAGTGAAAATAAAATCTGTTGTTAAAGATGGCAGCACACCAACTCAAGAACAGGGGCTTAGTGAGAAAGAGACATGCAAAAAAGTTAAGTTCATTTAGATTCACTTATCGTGGCGCCACGATAGCTGAGTCTAAATAAAAAAAATTAAAAATCATTATTAAAAATGAAATATCATTATTATTAAAATCATATGTATTTTAAACGTGGATGTACTTATTTCTAAAAACTAAAACTCAACTTTATTAGAAAATAAATATTATTAATAAAATCAGATGTTTTTAAAACGTGGATGTTCTTATTTCCGAAAACTAAAACCTAACTTTATTAAAAGTCAAATATTATTAATAAAATCAGATGTATTTTAAACATGGATGTTCTTATTTCTGAAAATTAAAAACCAACTTTATTTTAAAAATCAAATACTATTAATAAATCAGATGTACTATAAACCTGGATGTTCTGATTTTCGAAAATTAAAACCCAACTTTATTAAAAAAATCAAATATTCTTACTAAAATCAGATGTATTTTAAAGGTGGATGTTCTTATTTCTGAAAACTACGACCCAACTTTATTAAAAATCAAGTATTATTAATAAATCAGATATATTTTAAACGTGGATGTTCTTATTTCTAAAAACTAAAACCCAACTTTATTAAGAAAAATCAAATATTATTAATAAAATCATATGTATTTTAAACGTGGATGTTTTTATTTCTGAAAACTAAAACCCAACTTAATTAATAAATCAAATATTATTAATAAAATCAAATGTATATCAAACGTGGAGGTTCTTTTTTTGACAACTAAAACTCAACCGTATTATGAAAAATCAAATATTATTAATAAAATCATAATTATTTTAAACGTGGATGTTTTTATTTCTGAGAACTGAAACCCAAATTTATCAATAAATGAAATATTATTAATAAAATCAAATGTATTTTAAACGTGGATGTTTTTATTTTTGAAAACTAAAACCCAACTTTATTTTTAATAAAATCAAATATTATTAATACAATCAGATGTGTTTAAAAGGTGGATGTTCTTATTTCTGAAAACTATAACTCAACTTTATTAAAAAATCCAATATTGTGAATAAAATCAAATGCATTTTGAACGTGGATGTTCTTATTTCTGAAAACTATAATCCAACTTTATAAAAAATCAAATATTATTAATAAAATCAGATGTATTTTAAACATAGATGTTCTTATTTCTGAAAACTAAAACTCAACTTTATTAGAAAATCAAATATTATTATTAATAATATCAGATGTATTTTAAACGTGGATGTTCTTATTTCCGAAAACTAAAACCTAACTTTATTTAAAAAATCGAATATTATTAATAAAATCGGATGTATTTTAAACGTGGATGTTCTTCTTTCTGAAAATTAAAAACCAACTTCATTTTAAAAATAAAAGACTATTAATAAAATCAGAATGTTCTTATTTCCAAAAATTAAAACTCAACTGTATTAAAAATCGAATATTATTAATAAAATCGGATGTATTTTGAACGTGGATGTTCTTTTTTCTGAAAACTGAAACCCAACTTTATTAAAAAGTCAAATATTATTAATAAAATCATAAGTATTTTAAAAGTGGATGGTCTTATTTCAAAAAATTAAAACCCAACTTTATTAAGAAATCAAATACTAATAATAAAATCAGATTATTTTAAACGTGGATATTCTTATTTCTGAAGACTAAAACCCAACTTTATTAAAAAAATCAAATATTATTAATACAATCAGATGTATTTTAAACATGGATGTTCATATTTCTGAAAACTAAAACCCAATTTTATTAAAAAATTCAATACTATGAATATAATCAGATGTGCTTTAATCATGGATGTTCCTATTTCTGAAAAATAAAACCAAACTTTATTAAAAATCCAATATTATTAATAAAATCAGATGTATTTCTGAAAACTAAAGCCCAACTGTATTAAAAAATTAATATTACTAATGTAATCAGATGTACTTTAAACATGGATGAACCTATTTCTGAAAACTAAAACGTTGATGTTCTTATTTCTGAAAACTAAAACCCATAACCCAATTTTATTTTAAAAATCAAATACTATTAATAAAAACTAATGTATTTTAACCGTGGATGTTCATATTTCTGAAAACTAAAACCCAACTTTATTAAAAAATTAAATATTATTAATATAATCAGATGCAATTTTCCATGGATACCTAAAAGCCAATTCAACAACCCATTAGCATATTAAATTCAAACAACCCATTAACCCTTTCGAACAACACATTTTATTTTCACTGTGCTCGGGGTTCTAACGGTAACCAATAGGGCGAAGGTAATTTTCCAAGGATACTTAAAAAGCCCCTTTAATAACCCATTAAACTCAAACAACCCATTCAAACAACAAAGTTTATTTTCCCTGTCCTCTGTACTTTAACAGTAACCAATAAGGCGAGGAGTCTTTTCCATGGATATCTAAAAAGACTATTCAACAACTCATTAGCATAATCAATTCAAACATCACATTAACCCATTCGAACAACATATTTTATTTTCACTGTCCATGGTGCTTTAACAGTAATCAATAAGTCAGTGCAGGAAGACCTTACCCCAACTCAACCCCCGAATCTTACTATGAAGTGGTACTTAAATGTTTATAATAAACTATAAATCATCAACAAAGCGAGAAAAACATGACAAAAATCAATGTATCACCCCCCCCCCCCAACGAAATTATCCTATTTGTGTGGGAGGATCCCAGCACAAGTCAACCCCCAAATTTCACTTTAAAGTGGTACTCTAAAGTTTATATTAAACTAGAATCATCGACAAAGCAAAGAAACAAAACATGACAAAAATCAAGGTGTTGCCCCCACAACCAAGTTATCCTATTTGTGTGGGAGGATCTCAGCCCAACTCAACTACCGAATCTTACTATGAAGTGGTACTTGAAAGTCTATATTAACCTTAAAACATCGACAAATGAAAAAAAAACAATACCAAAAAAATCCAAGTGTTACCCCGCAACCAAATTATTCTATTTGTGTGGGAGGATCCCATCCCAAACTCAACCCTAGAATCTTACTATGAAGTGGTACTTGAAAGTTTATAATAAACTAAAATCGTCCACATATCGAAAAAAAACATGACAAAAATCAGTGTTACCCCGCAACCAAATTATCATATTTGTGTGGGAGGATCCCACCCACACTCAAACCCCCAAATCTTACTATGAAATGATACTTGAAAGTTTATATTAAACTAAAATCATCGACAAAGCTCTAAATTCAGTTACTAAACTCGTCAGATATTTCATTGTCCCCCTCCCCACCCCCAAAAAAGAGCGTAATCTCTCATTACCCAACATTTACAGGAAGTGAAAAATAAGGCCTTTCGGGTACTATTTATAAGCCTAGACTCATCAATCACTAAATACAGTTACTAAATTTATCCGACATTTCGTTGTCATCCCCAAAAGAGCGTAATCTCTCATTACCCTAAATTTAAATGAGGGGGAAATTAAGGCCTTTTTGGCGTTATTTATAAGCCCAAATTCATCAAATCACTAAATTCAGTTACTAAATTTGTCCACCATTTCGTTGTACCCCCCAAAAGAGTTTAATCTCTCATTAACCTAAATTTTCATGAGGGGGGCAATAAGCCCTTTCAGGCATTATTTTATTGTGCAAATCATCATTTCTCATCAAATCACTAAATCCAGTTAAAAAATTTGTCCAACATTTCGTTGTGCTCCCCAAAAGAGCGTAATTTCTCGTTACCCAAAATTTACATGAGGAGACAAATAAGGCCTTTTAGACGTTATTTATAAGCATAAACTCATAAAATCACTAAATTCAGTTACTAAATTTGTCCAACATTTCGTTGTGTCCCCCAAAAGAGCGTAATCTTTCATTACCCTAAATTTTCATGAGGGGAACAATAAGGCCTTTCAGGCATTATTTATAAGCCCAAACTCATAAAATCATTAATTTTAGTTACTAAATTTGTCCAACATTTTGTTGTGCTCCCTCAAAAGAGCGTAATCTAAATAAATATAAGATTAAAATATATGCGAAGATTCTTCTTTGATCCAGTGGCAAACTAACTGTTCTCATTTCAATTAATAACTTTTTTTTGAAACCCATCTTAAAAAAAACACTTCACCTCAAACGTCCTTCTGAACTCGATCTGCGAAAATAATAAGAAAATATGGAAAAAAGCCTTAAAATGAACAAAGTTTAAACTCTATAGATCTATCTAAAATTTAATTTCTGTGTCTTTCGTCCACGCATTAAGAACAATAAATTATTCAACGTTTCACGAACGTCTTCAAACAGTATCGCATTTTGTACCCGTTTAAATTGGTTGATCCTTAAATGTATTTGGAAATAGAGGTTTCAATGAGCATAACTTTCAAAATGGTAATAATTTTCTTTTTATTAATGATTTTATTGCTGGATGTTTGCATGAACAGTTGAAGTGAAAGTGTCTAAGGTTAGTAAATAAAAGAAGTCATAATCAGGAAACATTTAGACCATGAGGAACTTTAAAAAGATAACATTCTAAATTGTCATATTTGATAATGATAAGCAAGAAAGTGTCAGAATTGAATGTTCGATTCGTTCGCTTGTCTAACTCTCAAAGATGAGATCTGAAAGACGTTCTGATAACTTTTTTCTTACACATTTATAACTCTTAATGGAGCCTCTATAATGAAAATTGGATCTTGCGTATTATAGTGAACACAACCTAAGAATTCTAACTTTTTCCCTGTCCAAAAAACTCCTAAAATGTTTCAATCAGTTTCGCCCAAATAGTCCCCTAAATGTCGATTAATCTCTGATGGGTACTTTGTTTTGGCAACTGTGCACTGTCACATTTAAATATTCTCAGGAAACCATTCCCACGTTAAATATATTCAATCTCTATTAATCTCGTTTGAATTTCTGAAAATGATCTAATATGTCCTAGTTACATTATTAAGGTTTCGAAAAAATAATTCCAGAATTTATCTCTCAGACTAAACTATTTTAAATTACATATCTCTTATACACTAGAACCTACAGGCTTCATCTCTCTCCCTCGGTGAAGCCATAATCATTCCCCTCTGTATCTTATATTAGTTGTGGTTGCTAAGACCTCTTGGGGCTATTGCGCAAATTCAATTCTTATAATTCCTAGAAGTCACGTGATTTCAGGCCCGTTAATATTTCTAGCTCTCTGATTGGCCTAGAAATAGGCGTGTGATCTTGTACTAGTAGTATTCTAGCCCCCTGATTGGTCTAGAAATAGGGCCTGTTGCTGTGACGTCTTTCCCCCCTGTATCTTAAGAAGGGTTCCTACTGACTTCCATATGAACTTCTACAATGAACTTCCATACTGAACTTCTACAAGAAAATAAATATAGGTGTGCTATGCTAAAACATTTGGCACCAAAAAGTTTAAAAAGGTTTAGCTATCCTTTGAAATGAAGTTGACTTTGTGAAGCAACAAATTCTAAATTATTTAAGATTTTACGGACGAAAGGTTTGTTAAATTCTACGAGTTTGTTTTTCTTATCTTTAAAACTACCTCAATTCACCATTAACAAACAAATGAAACCCAAAACTACAAGAAATTACAACAGATAGCCCAGTCAAACTCAAAACGAGCAAAAATTAAAAGGAGGATGACTGACAAGACCCATGTCCTTTTCAGACCAATAAATAATTTGCACTTTACTTTAAAAAAATACATAACAAATAACCGTGTATTGTCAGTTTGATATACATATTCTGATATCAATTCCTTATAGTCCTAATCCTTCTTTATTTGTTTAAGTCAAAAAGGTGAAAACATTTAGATTGTATTTTGTTTTCAGTAAAGTACAAATTGTGGTTCTGGTCTTGATGAGGTGTGGGGGGTGTCAGCCATACTCACACTAATTGTTGCTATTTTGAGCTTGAATCGAATATTTATTGTAATTTCTGTTTGTTTTGGGTTTAATTCATTCATTTATGGTGATTTGTGGTAGTTTTACGCTTTGAAGATTATTTGAAATTACTTCTACTCCTTTTTGGCTTAACAAGGCTGATTACTATTCTTTAAAAAAACTTTTTTTGTGGAAAGTTTTTTTATATTATTTTCCGTTCATTTTTTACTGAAATAGTATTTTTCATATAAAAAATATTTTATATCTTTTTAATATTTTTCTATTAGACTCTATAGTTTTTATTTTGAAGATTATTTGACTTTATTTCTGCTCATTTTGGGTTTAATGAGGCTTTTTACTTTTCTTTAAAAAACTTATGTTCCCCATCAACAAAAACTATCTATAAGTAATTAAATAAAAAACAAATTTTTCAACTGAAAGCGAGGAGCAACATCAAACCTTAAAACTAATTAAAATTTTAACATATATGAAAGGGGTTGCCTCCTTCTCAAGACCTCGCTCTTTACTTTAAAGTTTTTATTTTATAGAATTTAAAAGCAAAGCTAATTCTTCTAATTAAACGGCCATTGTGTTTCAGGAATAGTTCTTAAAGAATTTGGACAAAAATTCAAAACTTTAGCGTAAAGAGCAAGGTCTTGTGGAAGGGGCAACTCCTTTCATATATGCTATAATTTCTGTTCGTTTTAAGATTTGATGTTGCTCCTTACTTTCAGTTGAAAAAACTTCGTCTTTTTTAACTTTAATTTCTGATGGTTTTTAAATAATACCGGGAAATCCAGCTCGAGGGGTTAACAACTGGGCGTTTTGAGGGACACCTGGAGGCATGAGGCACGGAGGCACGCCGGAGGCATATTCCAAAGGGCGCAATGTGTAAATATATACAGCTTGCCTGTTATTCGGTATCTGTCGAATATTTCAGCACCTTCAAAAGCGATCTTTTAAAACTTGGAAAAAAATTATTTACGGGTTTATTTGGCAAGGAAAAGAACCCCAGAGACTGAAAACAACTGATATGTACCTAAAGAAGAAGAACGGAGGACTGCAAGTAGTTGATATCCATGCAAAAACTAGGTAACCCTACGATGGCACTGATGGTGTCACTTTTTCCTATTACACATGCAGCGTTGCCACCAGCTCAAAAATAAAATTCCTATTTTTCTTAAAAAAAAAATCCCGGAACACGGTTTTTAAGTTATACAACATAGGGCTGCGCGGTGATGACGTAAAAAGCAAGGTGCGAAATTCAAAGTACCGTGAAACGTGGTTTCTAGTTGTAACTAACAACTGATTGTCAATATTCCTAGTTTTATTTCGACGTGAAAACGTTCTGGTGGATAAGTAGGATCTACGACAAATATTTTAGGCCAAAACAATTCGCCAAAGTTCCGAAAAAACGTGTCTTCGCATCCACGTTTCATCGTTATTTGAATTTCCCGCCCAAAAATTGACGCCACGCTTCGTAGCCCTATTCAATATGGCTTGGCCAGCTGTAAAAGTTGCCTTTTATCACGTCTTCACACGTCCCTTTCCCTTTTATCATACCTGCTTTTCTGTTTAGTGGCTGTGCCAAGACGCACCCTTGGATCTCGGATTCTTAATTGTACTAGAAAAAAAGGAATCTGCTGCTTTGACACGAAAGAATCCGGAAGAAACACAGATCCCTTTTTCCCGAATGTACTTAGAATCCAACTTTCTTGGTATTAAACCCAGGCCTTTGGGTATTTGAAGAGAAAACTGTAAAGCAACAGTCAGAAAAACTGTTACTACCGAGTTATTAGTAAAAAGCGCTAAGTAAAGCAACCAACTAAAAAAAATAACTAGTTTCTCAGATATTTTTTGGTACGTTTCAGTAATCACCTCGATAATCACAGCTCAAATGACAACCCTAAGAAACTGGACAAATGAGCTTCAGTAAATCAAACTAAGCTCGGTTAGCACAAGTATAAACACTAAGTCTTCTACTGAGCTGTAAATTTTAAAGTTGTAAGAGTAAGCCTTTTGGAAGACCACCTTTAAAATTCGAATTCGTATTAGTGAAAATTGAAGGGAATGAATTTTAAGAAATTGAACCAAAATGCCACCGGAAAAGCGTCTCCTAGAGGAGGAAGGACACCCTGGAACGGGGGGAGCGATAGATATTTGGCAAGAAAAAAGTTAAATGGTAGTGTGCCTTCATGTCCACTAATACATTGACTGGTATAGAATAATTTTTTTTTTTTTGAAGTTTAGGTGATATGATAATGTATAAAGTTGTAAGATTTATATGTTTTTGTATTAAAATATCACCAAGTGGAGAGGAGGAGGGGAGGAAAAAAAATAAGAACTACCTCTGAAAATGTTAACCAAAATTCCTTCTGTTGACACACAGATCATGGCGATGGTGGTGGTTATGGTCTTGAGGTCAGTTTTGGGTTTAGGTGTCATTTTTAACATGATGATTGCGATGCTGACGAGACATCAAAAAAAGTGGAACCCTTTCTTCTGGATAAATGAATTCAGCTTTGTGAAGACGTCTGAGTCAAAGCCAAAGACAATATTGGTGACAATTTCCATAGAAACGGGTTCTGCTTAATGCATGATATACAGGCTGGAGTCACAGTAACCATGGTCTACCAATGCGGCAGTTAATCTGCGATCAGCATTCAGCCGGAACCACTGGCACAGAATTCCTATGTCGTCAGGGAACGGCATCGCCTTAATTCTGCGTGTCAACAGAGTGGCATCTTCGCCCAGACAAGTAGCCAAACTGTATGACCCCTAACTAATACTCTCTTTCCTCTGCCAACCGGTCTGTAAACGCACCATTCACCGATACGCAATTCCGATTTCACACCGACCTCTGCATTGGTTTGTGGCGACTCACGTAGTCCTACTCGTCGGCCCTGGACCATCACCCGTTTTAATCGGTCACTACTCAGCTTCTTAGAGCTTTCCCTCAGAAGCCACAACAGCGTGGATTTTTTTATTGGTGTTATGGAGCCGTCAGAAGTCTTGACAAGACAAAACCTAGAATTTTTCATGTTCGTCACAGACTCACTAACCCAATTTTTCTAAACTTGGCATTTCACACAGTGAGCAATCACTGGCAAATCTTCAAAGATGCCGTCACTTTCCGAGCCCGATTTAGTGGAAGTCACGGAAGCCTTTTCCTGCTTATCGGACAGAGTATTTTCCTCTGAGTCATCGTCTGAGTCACTGTCGTGAAGTACAGAAAGACGAACATTCGGTACTTGGTGACCGAAAGCAGAAAGTACGTCGTCGGATATCAAGGCTTTCATTATTCGCTGGCTTTCAATACGAGCTCACCCTAGCTCGAGCTTGATTTCATCGTCCCCGGGCAAAGAAAAATCGGAACTGACAGACACAACACCAATGGATCCAACTCGCTTGGCCTTGGGCAAGGACAACTGTTCATTAGAATATTTAGCTTCAAAATCCGTTATACGTTCATATCGACGAATTCGATGTAGAAGTTGGAGGAACGAAAAGTTTATTACAGTACTGTAAGTGCTGGTTTGAGACCAAATCTTCCTAAAAAAATCTTCACACGGTTGGCTATTCATGTCGGAGATTTTGAAAAGACGTTCGAACCCAAGCCGTTTGAATCGACGAATGAGAAGCACTAGGGAATGCATATTTATATCTAGGCAATGGTAAAGGTTTGTGGTAATAAAATTCTCGTTCAAAGCATAATGTCCACTTTTTAGGACCCAGGATTTCCATTGTCAAACACAGTAAACAACACGACCAAGTAAAGATAATCTCTCAAGAGGAGAAAGTTTGCCGTCGTAAAAAACGCGCCGTACGCTTTCCATAAGCCACAAGATAAAACCGTGTTCCTTCGCTTCCAGGAACACGCTGTTTCAGTTGTGCCGGAGGCACGAAGAAAGGGACACCTGCGATTGTCAGTTATAAGCCCCTCGATTCAGCTCTCTCTCAATGAAAGATTCCGATACTTGTGTGTCATACGCCACTCACTCAAGTTTACGACGGGTAAAACTCGAGACCAAACCGGTTTCCTTGTTACTTTAGAAACAAATTTGGGCTATATGTTTGCACATTAGAGGGGGGGGGTGGTGGTGGTAAAGTAGGTACAATTATTCTGCATATTATGAAAAAAATCTGACTTCAAACTGTCCAAATACTTTACCCCCCCCCCCTTATGTGCAAACATATAGCCCAAATTATATATTTCCCATCTATTATGTCTTTGTTCTCGTGCTAACATGAAAGAAACTAACGAAGAAACCGGTTTGTTCTCGAGTTTTACACAACATAAACTTGAGTGATTGGCGTATAATGCACAAGTACCAAAATTTCATCCCCCTAAGAAAAAAAAAACACTCAAAATAAAATTCTCAAATTTAGAAAGCCTTATTTTCCACGGGGGGGGTAGCTTCCGGGGGTATTTTCCGCGGGGGAGGGGATTTTCTGCGGGGATATTTTCCGGGGGGGGGGGTATTTTTCACAGGAGGGTATTTTCCAGAGGTGTTTTCCGCGGAGGGGTATTTTCCGGGAGGTAAAAACCGGCCACCATTTTGTGCGTTTCTGTTTTAGCATTGATACTAAAGCAGGAAAACATCGACGCTCCCCGATTTTCTTTCTGAAACATTTTCAGCAGTAAAAGATTTTTATAGAATCTTTCAAACCTTATAGTATGACGAGATTAGTCGAGAATTTTTTTTCGAGGAGAGGAGGGGGAGGAGGGGTACAACAATTTTCAAAACCACAACAACATTTGTTTATGCGTATTTTTTTGTGATTTTCACGAATAGAACCAACATGGGGGGGGGGGGTCAAACCGAGAAAACACCTTGGATAAGGCTTTGCAGTAAAATATGCAATTACTTTTTGGACAGTACTTCCTTCAATATTTACAAGAACGTAGTTGAGGCCCTGAAACTGCCGATGTTTATTTGCTGGCATTCACTTACCCAACTCAATTAATTTTTTAAAATATAAAAAAACTTGTCTGAAAAGCAACTGTTTATCCTAGGCAAGGGGTAAAAGAAGTAGCTTGAACAATCCTCCCAAGTACCTGATTTGGGCAATACTCCAATCCCACAAGTTTCGTTCCTATAGAACAATTTGACAAATTATGAAAAGGGCACCAGTTTTCACTTTCTAGCCTAATATGAATCTGGTTTTTATTCACTTTCTTTAGCTGAAAATCACCACAGGGGCTAAGCATTTAGGGTTATTCTGTCCTTGATTCAGTTCTTAAAGCGAGGGGTAATATAGAATCCTAAATTAGTCAGCTTAGGATTCGAATCATACTTTCAACCGTTCGATAATTTAAATTACTGCCCTAATTCTGACTTCAAAATTACTAGTACATACATGAAAAACAAAACAATTTCTTTATTACAAACATTCCAAAGATGTATTTTATTTATTTTTTTACACATTTGAAATCTATATAAAGCAGAACAATATCCATGCAAAAAGGCTGTACTAAAGTGTGTGCAAAGACAACATAGTACAGCAACTATTATGATCGTGATTTCGTTTATAACTTGAAATGTATTGCGTATTATATCGACCACATCCGAGAAGTGAACTTAGGATAATCATAATGAAATACAGCACACGGAATTTTTGTATTAGTATTAAAAAATTGGTATTTAGTATTAAAGAGCTTAGTTAAAAAAAAAAAAACTATAACAGAGAATTATGGAAACCGGGCTTCCCAGAACGCATAGATGTCACTAAGAATCGCGTTGAAGGGAGCTCTACCTTCTGCCGTTACTGCCGCCTGCCACATTTTGAGAACAAGGTTCTGTTTTGAACCTTGATTATTTTTCTTTTTTGATAACAAGGTTTCATCTATTTCCATTATATGGCCGATTCCCCCAATTTTCTCACAGTTTTTCCGTTGCAGAGAAAACACACACACTTCACGGAGGTATTTATTCCAATCGGCAACTGTATGTGAAGAAATGCCTAACTCTCGTTTACACCAAGTCCTAGACGTCAATTCGTAAACCCAGAAATAAATGAAACGAACTGCGGTAACAAATGGTATTCTAGTGTTAGCAAACCAAGTATTGACACGCAAACCGACTTTTTGCTTACATTGCTGTATACAACACCTCCAAAATTGTCCAATATTCTTCTCATACAAGTATAAAGTCATTGCGTGTCCATTTTCGCACTGTTTTGTTTCGGGCAACAACCTCTTATCCTGTAAAAATCTAATTGCCTCTTCTTCAGTCCTTGGCAAATTCCAAATCTGGCAATCCCCTGGAAAATTAAAAAAAAAGTAGCCCAAAATGGGATTTTTTAAATATGTTAACTCCTTTCCTCCAAGGATCAGATTCATGTACACTTAAAAGTAACTAGGAAATCCGAGTATCGTGTGCATCAATTCGATGTTTTACAACTTGAAAATAACGAGTTCCCTATACAGTTTTGGTGCTACGGGAATGAAACCTTCAGAGTTAGATATAAAAACCAAAATCAAGCTGAGGAATATGCTCAGAGTTCCTATCTCAACCCCTTCATTACCAAAAAGATTCAAATGAATATATGCATAGGCTATTTTCTATCTACAATCAATGCTTCAACTTCTCGTGCTTCCCCTAGTCTAATCAGTGCTGGCAAGGCAATCCTAGAGCTTTTAGTCATGTTTCGATTTCTTTTCCATTTTGTATAAACCTATTTACGCAATGAATTATAAGCTTTAATAGGAGGGTGGGATTGGAGGTCAGAGCTTGGAATAAACCTTTTTAACTTCAATTCGGGCTGAAGATCTAGTTAAACAATCTCCTTTTACCCAGCACGCCAAACCATTTTAAGCTTATGAGAAATGGATGGTGCTCTGGACTAGGGCAAAAATGAAGGAATAAACTCAAAACTTTTTTCACAGATCCTATTGTTTATTCTAGGTCAGTTCTTGACAGTTTATTTTACCTAATCTTACAACTTCCTTGGCTATTGAGAACCATTTTTTTCTGATAATGCATTAAAATTAAAAAAAAAAACAATCTTCCAAGGGTTAGTATGAGTATTGTAGGCCCTCTTCTTTTGACAAGGCCCAAAGTGGGTGTACTATTGGAGCTACTAGTCCCTCAAGACGTTATTACGCACATCTGGATCTTACAAAATACTATAGCGCACCTGTAATGGTATAGTACACCTGTATGTCAAGTAATAGGGTTTGTATACTTATGCAAAAGGCCTCGTTAGAGTCCGCAATTCAAGCGGGGGAGTCCCGTCTGTAAAAACAAATTGATCATGGTCCAATATTTACATGTGAAGATGACGAAATCTGACTTGACTTGATTTGGTTCCGGTGGACCTTTATAATCCGAAAAAAGAGGTTTTGAAGGTCAACGACACGTTAGTTGTTGCATCTTTTCGATTCACATTTAAGATAGTTTTCTTAACGTTTGTAGATGTGTGTTGTCTGAAACCTATATTTGGGGTGCTTGGTTTACTATTTCGCAGTTTTCTGACCTAGGTTTCTTAGCCTGTCGTAGGTGTGTGTTGTCTGAAATCTATGATTTGGGATGTTTGGTCTACTATTTTAGACTTTTCTTAGTAAAGTTTCTTAACCTTTCATAGGTGTGTTGCATGAAACTTATGATTTGGGATGTCTAGTGTGCTATTTTGGACTTTTCAGAGTTAGATTTCCTAGCCTTTCGTAGGTGTGTGTTGTCTGAAACCTATGATTTGGGATGCTTGGTTTACTATTTCGCAACTTTTCTGAGCTAGGTTTCATAGCCTTTCATAGGTGTATGAATGAAACCCAATAATTAACTTTAATATTTTTTTGGCAGGTGGGGGATGATCCTTTATTAAAAAAATATTTTTTTTTAATAAAGTTGGGTTTTAGTTTTCAGAAATATGAACATCCCAGTTTAAAATACATCTGATTTTATTAATAATATTTATTTTTTTTTAATAAAGTTAAGTTTTACTTTCAAGAAATACGAACATCCACGTTTAAAATACATATAATTTTATTAATAATATTTGATATTTTAATAAAGTTAGGTTTTAGTTTTCGGAAATAAGAACACTCACGTTTAAAATACATTTGATTTTATTAATAATTTTAGATTCTTTTTCAATAAAGTGGGGTTTAGTTTTCAGAAATAAGAGCACCCAAGTTTAAAATACATGTGATTTTATTAAAAATATTTGATTAAAAAAAAATAAAGTTGGGTTTTAGTTTTCAGAAATAAAAACGTCCACGTTTAAAATACATCTGGTTTTATTGATAATATTTGATTTTCTAATGAAGTTGAGTTTTAATTTTCAGAAATAAAAACATCAATGTTTAAAATACATGATTTTATTGATAATATTTGATATTTTAATAAAGTTGAGTTTTAATTTTTGGAAATAAGAACGCCCAAGTTTAAAATACATGTGATTTTATTAATAATATTTGATTTAAAAAAAAATAAAGTTGGGTTTTAGTTTTCAGAAATAAGAACACCCACGTTTAAAATACATGTGATTTTATTAATAATATTTGATTAAAAAAAATAAAGTTGGGTTTTAGTTTTCAGAAATAAGAACGTCCACGTTTAAAATACATCTGGTTTTATTAATACTTTTTGGTTTTCTAATAAAGTTGTTTTAATTTTCAAAAATAAGGACATTAATGTTTAAAATACATATGATTTTATTAATAATATTTGTTTTTTTTTAATAATTGGGTACATTTTGCGTATTTTTTTTTAAATAAAGTTGGGTTTTAGTTTCCAGAAATAAGAACACCCACGTTTAAAATACATGTGATTTTATCAACAATATTTGATTTCTCAAAAATAAAAGGGTTCCTCTTTTCATTTCTATTTTCCCAAAAAAAAGTTAAAGATCAATTCTGATTTTTTCAGATGACAATAAAAATGTTCCACTTCAGTTCTGATTTTTCTCAAAGAGGTGATAAAAAAATTAAAGTTCTGTTCTAAATTTCTCGTAAAAGATAGAAAAAAGTTATACTTTAATTGCAAATATTCGCCATGAAGATAAAGTTCCACTTTAATTCTAAGATTTCGCAAAGAAAAGAAAAAAGTTACAGTTCAATTCTAATTTTTTCCAAAGCAAATAAAAAAGGTTCCACTTCAGTTCTTAATTTTCTCGAAGACACAACAGGTTTAAAGTTCTTTTATAAATTTTACCATAGAAGATAGAAAAAAGTTATACTTTGATTGTGAATATTCGCCATGAAGATGAAAAAGTTCCTTAATTATAAGTTTTCTCAACGAAGTGAAGAAAAGTTCAAGTTCTCTTCTGATTTTTCTCAATGAAAAGAAGTAAGTTACAGATCAATTCTGTTTTTTTTAAGAGAAAATGAAAAGATTCCACTTCGGTTCTGAGTTTTCTCAAAGAGGTGAAAAAATTTAAAGTTCTGTTCTAAATTTCTTATTAAAGATAGAAAAAGTTATACTGTGATTGTGAATATCCGCCATGAAGATAAAGAGTTCCACTTTACTTCTGAGTTTTCTCAAAAAAGTGAAGAAAAGTTCAAGTTCTCTTCTGAAGATAAAAAGTTTCACTTTAATTCTGAGTTGTCTTAATAAAGTGAAAAAAAGTTGAAGATCTCTTCTGAATTTTCTCAAAGAAAAAATAAGTTAAAGATCAATTCTAATTATTTCTAGAGAAAATAAAAAGGTTCCACTTCAGTTCTGATTATTCTCAGAGGTGAAAAAAATTAAAGTTCTGTTCTAAATTTCTCGAAAAAGATAGAAAAAAGTTATACATTGATTGCGAATATTCACCATGAAGATAAAGAGTTCCACTTTAATTCAGAGTTTTCTCAAAGAAGTGAAGAAAAGTTCAAATTTTCTTCTGAAAATTTCTCAATGAAAAGAAAAACGTTACAGTTCAATTCTAATTTTCTCCAAAGAAAATAAAAAAGAAGCTTCCACTTCAGTTCTGATTTTTCTCAGAGGTGATAAAAATTTAAAGTTCTGTTCTAAATTTTTCTATTGAAGATAGAAAAAATTTATACTTTGATTGTGAATATTCTCCATCAAGATAATAAGTTCCACTTTAAATCTGAGTTTTCTCAATGAAGGAAAGAAAAGTTTAAGTTCTCTTCTGAAAATTTCTCAATGAAAAAAGTTACAGATCAATTCTAATTTTTTTTTTAAATAAAAGGGTTCCTCTTTTCATTTCTGTATTTTCTCAAAAAAAAAGTTACAGACCAATTCTAATTTTTCCAACGAAAATAAAAAGGTTCCACTTAAGTTCTGATTTTTCTCAGAGGTGAAAAAAATTATAGTTTTCTTCTAAATTTCTCATAAAAAATAGAAAAGGTGAAACTATGATTGCGAATATTCGCCATGAAGATAGAGTTCCACTTTTATTCTAAGATTTATGAAAAGAAAAGAAAAGAAAAAAGTTAGTTCAATTCTAATTTTTTCCAAAGAAAATAACTAAGGTTCCACTTCAGTTCTCAATTTTCTCAAAGACCAAAAAAAAATTAAAGTTCTGTACTAAATATTTCCATAGAAGATAGAAAAAAGTTATACTTTGATTGTGAATATTCTCCTTGAATATAAAAAGTTCCACTTTAATTCTAAGTTTTCTCAACGAAGTGAAGGAAAGTTCAAGTTCTCTTCTGAATTTACTCAATGAAAAGAAATAAATTACAGATCAATTCTATTTTTTTTTTCAAAAGAAAATAATAAGATTCCACTTCAGTTCTGATTTTTCTCAAAGAGGTGGAAAAAAATTTTAAGTTCTGTTCTAAATTTCTTATTAAAGATAGAAAAAGTTAATTTAGGTTAACTCAGAGTGGTGCACCACTCTAAGTGAACCTAAATTAACCTAACTTTTTGCATGTCTCTCTCACTATGACTGTGTGTCTGAGCGGATGTGCTGTCATCTATAACCAGTCTAACCTTTTTTTGGACTGACTTTTTTGGACTTAGAAAAATATTCAACTTTTTTTATGCATAATTTTTTCTTTTACAAGCATAAAATATGCTTGCGGCTGTGCCAATCGTACTCTATGCTTGCTATTACATCGGAAGCGGCTTTCCCAGTGGTACTCCATGGTAAGTTATCGAGACTACCTAGTTTATTGCATGTATTAAATCAGTATTTTTACCCATTGGAGGGATCAACACCGGCATCATATTTAAAAAAAGTAAAAATGAATTATTCGAGGAAAGTGTGTACACATGATAGTCATCGTTGCCTTGAATGCTGACAAAGAGATATATGAACTATGACGAACCTTCATTAGTTCTAGACAATATGGTGTGGCATAGGGGTTTTCTTAATGATTGTTTTGGGGACATGGCCATTTTAGACGAATTAACTTGTGACACTGACATGATGGAGGACCCGGAATGGGCAGATAGATTTATGCGTGAGCATTTAGGGGATGTTACTAGTGCATCTGAACCGGGTCCTCACAAAGAAATCCCATCACAGGACAATACAGGCTGGCTCGATCAGCTGTCCCCAAACACCTTGGAATACGTACTAACAGGCCTAGGGGACTTCATGCCATCTCCTTCCATTGCAATTGAACAGACTGGGGTTGGTGCTATTGACAATTCTAAGTAACCCCCCACCATTCCACTTAATGATATACCTAGTGTTAGTACTAGTAGTAGTAGTAATACAGTAACAACAACACAAATATCCCCTCTTCCAGATTTTTTTCTGTCCAACTCTGCCTTACACCAAACAAAGGTCTACAGCGCCAAATTCGGTGATCCCTTCAACTCTCTAGTGTCGAGGGATATAATAACAGATCCCTTGGCCATTACACATTTATATACTAATAAGATTCGAGCCATTCTTGAACAACAGATGGGGGTGTGGGGGGTGGGGGTCAGTTTAAAACCGTCAATAGCACTAAAAATATTTTTTTTAAATGGAAATGCGGGTGAGGTGTATTCGAAATACTTGCACACAGATGTATTCAAAGTAAGTGGGAAAATTATATTGAGGGGGGTAGTGGATCTGTGGTTTTATTTATTGAAAGTTTAAATGTTAATATTTGTAGATTTAGAAAGCATTTTATTGTAAGAGGGGGGAGTGGGCCAAGGGGTATTGAATTAAAATATCATTCAGATTTATCATTCAGAGGGATGGATCATTCTGAATATCATTCAGAGGGATGTAGGGGGATACAACGAATCTGTTTCGATACGAGGCTACAGTGTTTCAAGTATGCATTTTTAATTGCAGCATACAGACCACTTCAAAAAGATGCATCTAGGAAAAAGTTGGATGAAATGGCAGTTAATTGTTGGGAGGGTTCAAAGTTCCCCAAAGTAGATTTTAATTGTTTAAATGGTCAATTTCCCGTGACACTAAAAGGAATAGATATTTTCGAGCGGGCTAATGCACATTTAAAGATTGGTGTCACGGTGTTACAGTATGAAACCGAATTTGAGGAGGGCCAGCGTTCCGATAAGAAGGGGGTATTATTTCCAGTGCGGGCTCCTTCAATTGAATCAGTGGAACATTGGGTGTGGCTTCTATACACTCCACCCACAGTCCCCGATTCAATTGGTCATTTTAATCCAATTACCGATATTAGTAGGGTTTTGGGGGAGGGTAAGAATGAGTTCGTCCGGAATGATGCAGACCTTGTCTGCTGACCACGTGCCTCTGGATATGGGGTCATCCCCTAACTAAACACTCCGATCAGGGTGGCTGCAACCTCATGTGGCGGGTGGAGCCCACCCCGGGAATATCAGTATCTAGGTTAAACCTAGCTCTAATCAGATTCCAGGCCTAGGGTCGGTTGGGCTAGCGACCCTCCACCTGAAAATCAAGTGCTACGCAAAGTGACTACATAGCCTCGGATCCGGACCTCCTTTTAAGATCTCGACCTACGCGCGTCAACGGACATGCTGACGACGTCAGAAAGACTGACAGACTGAACCTTCTAGACCAAAGGGGGCTTCGAATAGCCACCTGGAATGTTTTGACCCTGAATGCACCTGCATCAAAGAACCTACTTTCTCAAGAACTTCGTAAGAATAAAGTGGCGATTGCAGGTCTCACAGAAACCCGTCTTACTGGAAGTGGAGAAGAGCGAATAGGCGATAATCACTCGTTAGTCTGGTCTGGAGGGAGCATGAGAAGAAATGGTGTTGGCCTCGCGCTAAACGGCCTTGCAAGAAAGGCCTTACTCTTGCACGAAGCTGTATCGGACAGAATAATGAAGGCCCGCTTTGGGCACAAGCATGGCAAGATGACAATTTTTGTATGCTATGCCCCGACCAACGATTCCGACGACGTAACCAAGGAAGAGTTCTACTCTGCTCTGTCCAGATGTCTGTCAACAGTTTCCCCCCACGATGTCACTGTTCTTCTCGGTGACTTCAATGCTACAGTGCGAGATGATATGGGTGTTTGGCGTGGCACAATTGGACCTGTATCCCCCGACCCACTGAACGATAACGGCCTTCGCCTACTCGAACTGTGCCGATCCCATGAACTTGTGATCGCAAACACCTACTTTCAACGTAAGACTATCCACCAGTACACGTGGTATAGTAACGACGGTCGCACAAAGAAGATGATTGACTACGTCATTATTTCTAAACGCTGGAGATCATCGCTGAAGAACTGCAGAACTTACAGATCAGCAGAGCTCGGAAATGCAGATCACAGGCTTGTATGTGCTGATGTCCAGCTTCGCCTCCATGCACAGCGATCGGAAAGAAAACCAGTAGCAGTGGATATTGGGAAACTAAAGGAGCCATATACTCGCCAGAAGTATAGTGTTGAGATATAAAATCGCTTTGAGCTCCCGGGCACACTCAACAACAGCGAAGACGCCTGGAAGTATTTTAAATCACAGACCAGCGAAGCAGCACAGCTGGTGCTTGGCAAGCGGAGTTTCCCGAAGAAATCGTGGCTAACTGACGAAACACTGCAGGTCATAGAGCAAAGGCGGAGGGCAAGACTTCTTGGGGACATGGTCACCTATCGAAGGCTCAATGGAGTGCGGAACAGACTTATTCACCGAG
>JAQQPU010015966.1:0-20523 GCA_029168905.1 Artemia sp. Kazakhstan ARC1039
AAAAAATGAGTTATTATCATTTAAAAATGATAACCCCCTATCCTCCCCCATATAGGCAATAATGAACAATTTTTTTTATCAATTATATTTTTGAGGTAACTTCAGTTTCAATCTTTAATTTCCCAACCTTGTACATAGCTTAGTCTACAGCTAAATTTTGTCTCAATAGAATTTTTTTTTTGGGTGGGGGGGGGGGTGTTAAATATTTTCAGAAAGAAGATTGTAATTTCTTTAATCTATCAGGCGCTCAACAACTGAGTATTAAAAATTAAGAAAATCATATCTAAAAACAGCAAAAGAAACAAAAATTCTACAAACTTACAATTCAGCTGTAGAAACGATCTTTCTGCTATCAATTTCAAAATCAAAGTGTAGTGAATATGGCGTTCTATAATTCTATTCAACTTGAAAATAAAATTCTTGACTAAGAATGATGTAAGGAATTGCAATTGGGAAACTGGATTCGAAATGATTTAAACTCATTTCATAAAGACGATACTTTTTTTGTCAACATATGAAGAACTGTGTATATTGCAATATTTGCAATGCAATTGCATATTGCATCTGTCTGGTTTTTATGCAAAGTAACAAAAGAGACGAAAATTAACGAACCAGAGAGTAGTGAAGAATTATGGTATGCAAAGTAATATTTGGCAGGGAATGTCACTGGTGATAAATCGCTAGGGGTGGCACCGTGATTGCATGATTTTCGTGGATTCGGGGAACTAAATTTTTTTCCGGGGTGACGCATAGATTTTCGGGTAAATACCCGAAAATTTGGGGATAGTGCCTGCTTGAATCAAGCCCTGCTTGATTTTTAATTTGGAAAATCGAAATACTAAACCACATGAGAAGGAAAAGCTCCGACTCTGCGGTTGACGCAATAAAGAATTATCGCAAGTCAACCAAACGCCGCCGCCTTTGCCAGCGGTGGCGCGCCTAAGGCGCGCTGGCAGCGTTGCGACACTTCGGCGACGGCCGACCGGGCCTCTCGTCGGTGGCGTTCGGTCAATCCACCAGCGCAGCGTCGGGGTCTAAATATAAAGATACTTTATAGTACTATAAAATTAAATATATACCAAAAAAAACTGATCAGTTTCTGTTGGACCCCCAAATATGCAGGCTTATGTTAGTTTTGACAAGATTTTTGAAGAAAAAAAAAATCACATCGCGGGGGGGGCCCAAACTCATATCTGGGGGGCAAACTGAGTTCTGGGAAGGTCCAATTGCCCCCTGCCCCATAGCAAATTTTGGCCCTGCAATTAAAGAATGTTCTGACAAATCGTCCTGTGTGCCGACATATGCTGACATATAAGCTAAATTAAACTAAAAATATAAGCTGAATTCCAAGGCGTCAGTGCTGCGTGTCAATGCCTTGGAATTTTTTTTAGGGAAGGGCTTCCCCTCTTAACTGCGCCCCTAGGCCTGGGATAATGTTTCTCTTGATGAATTTTTTTTTAGGTTTTCAGTGTTTAGGGCCCTAAAACATGGTTATCGCTTAAACTGGGAATTAATGAGGGTGAGGACTAGATGTTAGGTCATCGATCGTGGGTATAACGCTTCGGGTATAATACCAAGGAATCGATCGCAGGTATAGCTTCACTTATCTGGGTTGTGTTTTAAGGCGGATACAGTGGAAATATAAGAAATTGAATACCCACAGTGCACGGTGTTCCTCACGCAGTTTAAAAACGTTTGGAAGGGTGGGAAGGTAAATCTCAGAACTAAAATTAGAATGCTTGATGCCGCAACAATGAGAGCGATCTTTTATGGCTCTGAATCATGGGCTCTTTGAAAGATTAAGGAAAATAGGCTACATGTTTTCCAAAGGAATTGTTTTAGGATAGTTTCAAAGACTTATTTAACTGCCTGTATATCAAATAATAAGCTGCGTGAAAACGTGGTTCAGTCCCATTGGCTGTATATGGCTGTCATTGCTTTCATGGCATGGCATTGTCCGTTTATATCTGTTATGTCATTGGCTGTTCATTGGCTGTCAATGAAAAGTTCAAAATAGATGAATTCTGTCTGAAGTATAGAAAATTCAGGTCCTGCTAAAATCAGAATTTCGCAAATATATTAGTCTGTATAATTGAAGGTCCAAAAGTTGGCGGAGTAACCTGGGTCCCTCCTTTACCAGCTTCGCAGAGCTAGACCTGTTGTACCCGTTTTGGCTGACAGTCATTCACAAATCATTTTGGGATTGATCCCAGAGAATTGAATGTTAATTATCAAAACTTAACTGTGTTTGTCAATTAGGCAACGATGTTGAGTTCTGAGGAAATTCGGTTATATAAAGAGCGTCCAGCCAACTAAATGAAATTTTAGCTTTGACAAATGCGTCCAGCATTACTATAATCATTGACATTACTACTAATCTTACCACAACCACTCCCGCCACGATTCTATTGTAAATAATTCATCGGGTAAATACGGCAGCTATGGCTTAAATATGGAGGTTGCCCAATCTCGTGAGGCATATAACATGAGATTTTGGAGGTGAATGGGGATAATTTGGGAAGAAAATTTGCAATATGACTCTCTGGCATGTTGGTTTTAAACTTCTATCTAGGGGTAGTCTTGTTGGTTTTATGGCCATTCGATTTTGCAATTTTACAGCCTTATAATTACCGATATGACTTTAGGGGATTAGAATATAATAGTGATTACTTTGGACTCAACTTTCTGAGATTATAATTTTTAATTATCTGAAGTTAGATTACAGAAGTTCTTTCGAGAAATATGGGACGTATTGCAATAACCCAAATAGAAAACTGTTAGCAACAATTTAATTAATACTTGTATTCCCGCAAGGCAGCAGGCAGTAGCTACTAACAGTTAGCTCTTAAGAGAGTTCGCTAACAAATTAAATGCTTGTGGAATAAGGTGAGGTTGGATTTTGAGTAAAAAACTAGGACAATTTACTGAATTGAAATAAAAATGCACGTTCTCAAGTGCAAATGTCAGTCAAGGGACCTTTGTACATGACCTTTCAATTTGAGAACCAGGAGGAACACATAACCAAGCAGCAAAAGAGCTGATTACCCTTTTATGATTTAAATGGATTCTCAAAAGAAGTTCATATTAGAAGTTCAAAAGTTCATATTACTGCAAAAGATAAATGACGTTTTAATAAAGGCTTTCTACAGTAGTGTCTCGTCTTTATATTAAGTAGAGTACGAAAGGACAGTGGCGGCATGGGTGTAGAGAATTGGGGCAGGGGAGGGCAGCTCTCCCCCTAGAACTTCAAATTTACGCTAGACATTAACGAGAACTTTTCGTATGTTGGAATTTTTTGTTGGATGTTACCTGGTAGATGGTTAAAAAGCTGGAAACAAACAGAAATTTCCAAATATCGTTTGCGATATCAACATTTACGTTTCGATCTTCATTATTGATTTTCGGTCCGATATATAGATAGGTGACTGGCCTACGACCGGCTGATTTTGACTTGTTTAATTCTCTATGAGTTGATTCAAGCGATAAGAAGTTGCTGAGCATGCCAAAGCAAAAGTAGCTCATTCAGTACCATCCCTGAAAAAGACAATTAGAAATACTCCGCCATTTTTCCACCTGGATGCCTCTCTATCCAAGTGGTCAAGAGTGCCAAACCTGGGCCACCCCGGCACTGGTTCGGTCGTCTCTGGCTTATGTTTGACCACCAGACAAAAGAAAAAGAAAAGTGACCAGGGGAACATTAAAGGTTGTTTTTCGGCTATAAAATTAAGAAAGAATATAGTCAGCATAAAAAATAACAAAATGAATTTCATTAAGGTTTAAAAAAAACTAAAGAGTATTAATTTCTAATTATACATTGACTGATCAACACCAAAAGTAAGCCGCTCCGCTAATCTTGGTGTTCTACCTGTCAGTGGTGGCAGTTTTATTTCAACTTCTGTCTTTAAGACAATATCCATGCCGTCAGTTAGCACAAAGTCTCTTGCTCCAGTCTCCTTCCAAAAGTGGACCTTAAGTTCTTTAGTTGCTACTTTTTCAAATGTCTTGTTTCAAATGTGTTGTGGTCTGAACATGTGTTTATATAGGCCTCGCTCCAAGTGGTTAAAGAAAGCTCCTACACTGTGACGGTTGAAAGCAGTTGTCCGTCATAGGCTTGTACTTTCTGGCGTTTTTACTGATAGAGTTTCCATAGGTAATCCATAAAACCACGGTACCAATCTTTACCTGTAATTCCTCCAGTGTCTCCACTGCCTTTGCAGTTCCGTTATCCGGTACTTTTATACTCTTAATAATGGCATAAGTGTATGCAAATTTACATGCTTCTGTGGGAATACAGTCGAAAGCATATCAGCTATCGTTTTCAAGTAAGTTTTTAGTCCTTTTTCTTGTTCTTCTGTAAATATTTATCATGTGTTATAACAGGGTGTAAGAAAACTTAGGTCCATACTTTTTAGAGGGATATTCAGCTTCTAAACTTTTTTTTTTTATGTAGTCTTGCAGCGTTCCTCTAGGGACAGCCATGGCACATCTAGAGAATCCAACTGACTTCTTGTAGAATAAGGCAGAAAAAATTGCTGTTTTATTTTCTTCTGGATCACAGCCACCTTTCTTTCTTTTCTCTTCTGTTTTACTTTTAAGCATTTTATCTTGAATGAAATTTAACAGGAAAAAATGGAACTTCAGTTCACCTACTGTTCTGACAGGATTAAACAACGCCAGAATTAACACAGTTTTGGGTTTTAAGCTTGCCTTAAACCTTTAAATATGCTGTTTACACAGCCTTTACAAGCATAGCCCACTTTTGGGCACCTTGGTACAGCATGCGGAATTTACCCCAGGCATTGTGGCCGAACATGGGAGTTCGCTATCCCGCAGGATGAAAAAATACTAACAGCAAACTGGAAGATGGCACGTCTCGGAAGCTGTCAAAAACAAGCAAATAATAAGAGAATACAATGTGAGTTTACAACACGAGTTTTCTATTATTCGTAATTAGGCGTAGGCTTTCAGACAAAATTCCATTCCATTTCAACAAAATACCAGAGTTAATCACCTTAAAACCTGATCCAAACTGATATTTTTGGTAAAAGTATTAATTAAGGTCAGACATTTAAAAACATACACTGCCATTTGTCAGAGCTTTTATAATCCACCAGAAGCCCCATAGGTTTTTATATTGAAACTGTTTGCTTTGGCTAAACGTGGGCCGGTCTCCCTTTTACCAATTTTGATATTTAATTTTGCCCAACTGTAAACTTTTGAATTGAATTCTTAGAAGAAGCTGTTATCTAACCATATTGTGATTTGTGTCAAATCGCTTTTGTGGTGTTTATGTTTTCTGGAAATTGGAAGTTGGATAGTGGGTCTCTTATATTACACTGTTGCAGGAAAAGTAGAACATGGAAAATGTTAAAGGCCGAGTTTTAGCGAAATATAGAATGACTAGTTTCTAAAGACCTTTATTCAAAAGACCTTGGGAAGTATTAGTAAGACCCCTCCCCCCTCCATCACAGAAGCGGCTGCCCCCCTCTACACAAGATGCTGCCTACGCACATGAGTGGCGGCCTTTAGGTGGGGGGGGGGCAAGGGAGAGGCAGTCCCCCAATAACTAGGAGAAAAAATATTAAGTGATTTTAAAACCGGTGCTCGTTTTAAGTTTCAACTTCGTTTCTTACTTTGAGCTGATAATTTTTTTATTAATTCATGATCGTTTTTAATATAAAAAAGGTGAAAAAGAGGTTAATTACACTTCCTAATATGTTCCACATTAAAATTTATGCAAATATACCGCCTGCGATACCTTATCATCAAATGCGTAGGTGAGTCTAGTTAATAGCAAAATTGCGAAAATGTACTATACTTCCTGTTTTGCCACGTTTTAATTTTTTCTCCTGATCTTTAAGGTTTTTTTTACTTCCTAAAATACATCAGTTCAAGATTAGATTTTCTTGTTTTAATACTTTCAGAATGGAAATGAATGCACCCTCTGCATCCGCAAATAGGACAGAAATAGAATCATTGAAAACAAGATTTTTTCCCATTAAAAACATGAAACAGAAACCCTTGAAAATGAGCATACAACTTAGTATTTTATATAATAATATTCTTACTGTAGCTAGATAGGTCAAATCGGTTGTAGTTTGGCCATAGAAAATAATAAGGGGGAGGGGGAGTGGGATCAGGTCCAGGAATCATTTGATTATTTTAATGTTTTACTTCCAACATTTGAATAAAAAGTTCAATATAGCTCCAAACTCGCTTATTTGTAATTGAAACGTCTAATAAGCGCTGGTAACGTCTTATTCCTCCACGGCCCTTTTTTTAGTTATTTTTATTAAAAAAAAAGGGGAAAACAACCCAAAGTGGACCTTTTGTTTGCCGTGCGGCACTTTATGACCTCTTTATTATGTAAAATTTATAAAGAGTAATTAAAAGTAAAAATTTGTGATAATAACTTAGTCTAATACCCAAAACTAGGCAAATGCAACCATGATCAGCGGCATTTCAAGCCTGTTTTATTTGGAAGGGAGGAAGCGGACGGAAGGAAGATTTGGGAGGAAGAGAGGAAGTGGAAGGGAGGACGAATTGGAAGAGAGGAAATGGACCTTATAAAACTTATAAAATTGGTGCCTGATTGCCACAGAAAAAAGGTCAGTTTCCTTCAAATAAACTATTAAGCAAAGTCTGTACAAAATCAAGATCAAAGTGAAATTTTACTCATTTTAATACTCTTTCATCTCTATCCTATCAGAAACAAGGGCGTTATTGCTAAATTACCACTGGAGGGAGAAAGAGGACGAGCAAGTGCTGTTAGAATCCAAATTTATACGGACTATTATTTTTTTTTATTAAAAACGGTGTGAAGCAATGAGAGTGTTTTTTTTTTTTTTTTTTTTTTTTTTTTTTTTTTTTTTTTTTTTTTTTAGCAAGAAAAGGCTTTGAAAGTAGTAAGCTAATAGGCAATTATGTTTTAGAAATATACTACTGAAAAGTTTACTCTTCAGATAAAGAATGGTAAGAACGGTTTTACTTTGCATGTTGTGTGATTTAAAAACTTGGCGGTCAAAAGTAAAGTTAAATTAGTGACACGGCGATTGGAGCTCAGTTTGTCATTCTTAGAATTCAAATTTCTCCATTGTTTTTGTTTCAGTATCTGCATGCTTTGATTTAAATCTTTGTTCGCATTTGAAGAAACCATGCACAAGTGTCTTCGTTGCTAACAAGTTTTGCGAATTGTTTTGGCAAACCTTGCTTTTACTATTAGTTAGTTTATACTATACAACATTGCAATTCCCAGCTATTTCCACAAACGAGATATAATTTATTTTGTAAAAACAAGTAACATCTAAATATCTTAGCCAGGTTTAGTCAGAAGAATTTGTTGTTATTTTAGATTTTTTTTTAAAGTTCCAATTAACCAAGTTAATTTATTTGATGCTTGATAAAATTGTATAAAGTAATGTATAATTTCGCAACAGCTGTTATGACAAAGGCTTTTGTGTCGTTTCTTAGGTAGGGATAGGGGAGGCGGTGATTTCTCAAAAAGCACATTCCTATATCCGATTTCTATCTCTTCGTGAGCATTCAGGAAAATATAGAAGAGGTTCGGGGAAGAGGGGTAGTAGGTATGAATTACACAAGCTCTGAAAACGTAACAGTCACACTTAAGCACTAGAGGTAGTGTTTTGAAGGGACTGACAATGACACGTTATCAGGGTGTGAGGGGGAGAGGGGTGAACAATTATTTTAGCTGATTTAGCTGCTTTATTTTGGTTCTCTTTTCTTGTTGAAATGTTTGCAAGTTAGTTAAAATATTGTAATATATTTTATATTTTTCAAACAGTTCATGCTAAGTAAGGAGGTAAGTTGTAAGTTCGTGGTAAAGAACTGTAAGTAAGGAGCAACCCGGCTCGATAGTAACCGAAACTCTAAAAATAGGAATTTTGATACCAGTATATACATCAAAAGAATCAGATTTTTATGATGATTTCAAATATATAATTTTCCTCAAGTTTAGTGCTACTCATCAAAAGTTACGCGCCTGTTAAAATTTACCTGATTTTCAAAAAAAGCAGGAAACACCCCTTAAAAGTCATTGAACCTTAAATCGCTCCATTAGATTCAGCGTATCAGAGAACCCTACAGTAGAGGTTTCAAGCTCCTATCTGCAAAAATGTGGAATTTTGTATTTTTGCCAGAAGAAAGATCACGGATGCGTGTTTATTTGTTTTTTTTCCAGGGGTGATCGTATCGACCCAGGGGTCCTAGGATATCACAGGATGCCTCATTCGAACGGAAATTAAAAGCTCTAGTGCCCTTTTTAATGAATAAAAAAATTGGAGGGCAACTAGGCCCCCTCCCACGCTAAAAGATCAGATATTAAATAAAAAAAAACAAGTTTTTCAACTGAAAGTAAGGAGCAACATCAAAACTTAAAACGAACAGAAATTATTACGTATATGATTGGGATCACCCCCTAGTTGATACCTCGCTCTTTACGCTAAACTTTTTTTAGTACTTTCATAAGAGCAATTTATACTAATTAACGGCCTTTGTGATTAAGGGTCATTTTTAAAGAATTGGAACAAAATTTGAAATTTAGCGTAGAGAGCGAGGTATTGACTAGGGAACAAACCCACCTAATATACGCATTAAAAATATGTGAATATAGAATTTCGTTGCATATGTTAATTCATTAGTTACGTATATTTATTACTAATAAAAACTTTCATAAATAAAATTAAACAACTTTCGAGAAAGCCGTTTATCCAAAAAAAAATAAAAAAAAAATATGCAAATTTCGTTTTAATTATTCATGTACGGTGAGCCAAAATCAAAACCTGCATTAATTCAAAAACGTTCAGAAATTAAATTAAAAAACAAATTTTTTTAACTGAAAGTAAGGAGCGACATTAAAACTTAAAACGAACAGAAATTGTTCCATATATGAAAGGGGCTGTCCCCTCTTCAACGCCTTGCTCTTTACGCTAAAGTTTGACTCTTTCTCACCGCTCTATTTTTCAAAACAGTAAAAACTTTAGTGTAAAGAGCGAGGCGTTGAGGAGGGGACAGCCCCTTTCATATACAGGATAATTTCTGTTAGTTTTAAGTGTTAATGTGGCTCCTTACTTACAGTTAAAAAAAACTTGTTTTTTAATTTAATACTCTTAAGAAACGACATTTCTTAAGCTTAAGTGTCCAATGTTCAAATTTCTGAGCCTATTTTGCAGCTTAAATACCAATTTTTTTATAGATAACGTAGAAATAACTATTTCTACTCCAAAAATGAAGGCCAAGTGATGGCCTATCTGGATCATTCTTACCCACCGGAATGTGGTAGCACATCAATTGTCAGAAAAAAAAATATTGTGTCGTTTTTCTATAAAAATTATATATTTACTGCTCTTTTAAATTATTACTCTTTTAATAAGATTTTATCAAATCCTGAATGACTTTTGCATTAGAGTAAAATTTGTTTTACTCTAAAGTAAAACAGTGTTTCATAAAACAGAAAATGATTCTTTTGCACACACTGGGACTGTTGAGATCTAAAGTCAGGGTTGTAGCTCTCTATGTTTTATACTTCGTACTAGAAGACATCTAAATTCCTAGATGGCGCTTGGTAATTCAAGCAAATCTTCCTTGTGTAGCCTACTACCTTCAATCTCAACACCATTTAGCCAAATGGTTTAAGCTTAGAAAAATACAGCATTTACTTCGACTGTAAAGTAGCTTTAGATTGTTTATAAATCTGGCAACTCAAGTTTCAGAGGTACGCTTCGAGACGGTATGTTAATGAAAAATTAGAAATGTTGTATTTTTATTGAGTTTGACTTTATTATATTGCACATTTCTTGCATGCAATGTAATAATTTCTTTGTTAAACAATTTATTTCTCGATTTGTATGTCCTGCAATAATATTTTTCTTTTCACTTTTAGCTCTAATATCACCCTTTACTTTTCGTTGACACTTAATTTTTAGAAAATGTTTGAATAATTCTGCATGTCACTTCTTTAGAACATATTTTGACATTTCTTCAAACTACATTCCTCACAAGGAAGGAGGGTTAAGGGGTGAGTATCCCATTCAAGTTTATATGAAAAACTTGATATGAAAATTTCGAACATGTGAACCTTAAAATCAACGTTGTGAGGCGTCAGGGTTCTTTCAAAGAAAACAAAAAATATATATTTCATATGCAGCGCGCTAGCGCTGCCCAAGTAAAGAACGATGCGGGTACAATGTGTTGTTTTTTTTTTTTTTTTTTTTTTTTGGTTTTTCTCCATACCCTGGCACTTCGTATCGAAAGAGTCGTCGCAGAAACTTCGAAAAGGGCTCATTCGATTGGAAATTGGAGTGGCTAGTGCCCTTTTTAATATTCGAAAGTGATTGGAGGGCAACTAGCCCCCCCCCCCCCCCACGCCCATCATTCCCCCAAACACATCCAATCAAAATTTGAGATAGCCATTTTGTTCAGCGTAGTTGTTTTCCAGATGGAAAAAATGTTTTTGAGGAGGACATTCCCTCACAACCCTCAGGGCAAGGGTTTTAAGTTATGGCCTGGGGGCATGTAAGGTTTTTATAGAAGGCGTTGTCTTAGAAACTTCAAAACAGGCTCATTCGATTGGAAATTCAAAGGGCTAGTACCCTTTTTAATAGTCAAAAGTGATTGGAGGGCAACTAGCCCCCCCCACGCCCATCATTCCCCCAAACACATCCAATCAAAATTTTGAGAAAGCCATTTTGTTCAACGTAGTTTTAAGCTCTAGAAATTAGGTCTTTGAGGATGACAACCTCCTCACAGCCCTCAGGACAAGGGTTGTAAGTTATGCCCTGGGGGCATATAAAGTGTTTATAGAATGTGTTGTCTTAGAAACTTCAAAAAGGGGTCATTTGATTAGAAATTGAAATGGCTTGTGCCCTTTTTAATAGTCAAAAGTAATTGGAAGGCCCCTTCCACGCCTACAATTTCCCCAAACACATCCAATCAAAATTTTGAGATAGCCATTTTGTTCCACGCAGTTAAAGTTCAGAAAATTATACCTTTGAGGAGGACACTCCCCCCGCAGTCTTCAGAGCAAGGGTTATAAGTTGTGCCCTGGGGGCATATAAGTTTTTATTGAAATCTTTGTCATAGAAACTTGAAAACGGGCTCATTTTATTGGAAATTCAAAGGTCTAGTGCCCTTTTTAATTGTCGAAAGTGATTTGAGGGCAACTAGCCCCCCTCTCTCGCCCACCTTTTCCCCAAACACATCCAATAAAAATTTTCAAATAGCAATTTTATTCAGTGTTTTGAATTTCCAGATAAAAATTATGTTTTTGAGGAGGACACTCCCCCACAGCCCTCAGGGCAAGGGTTGTAAGTTATGCCCTGGGGGCATATAAGGCTTTTACTGAACGCGTCGTCTTAGAAACTTCAAAAATGACTCATTCGATTGAAAATTGAAATGGCTAGTGCCCTTTTTAATAGTCAAAAGTTATTTGAAGGCAACATACACCCTTTCCACGCCCACCATTTCCCTAAACATATCCGATCAAAATTTCTTGATAGCCATTTTGTTCCACGAAGTTTAAAGTTCAGGAAATTATACCTTTGACTAGGACACTCTCCCCATAGTCTTCAGGGCAAGGGTTAAAAGTTATGCCCTGGGGGCACATAAGGTTTTTATTGAAATGGGCAACTAACCCCCCTCTCACGCCCACCATTTCCCCAAACACATCCAATCAAAATTTTGAGATATCCATTTTGTTCAACGTAGTCGAAAGTTCTGGAAATTAGGTCTTTTAGGATAAAAACCCCATCAGAGCTTCAAGTGCAAGGGTTGTAATTTTTACCCTGGGTGCATATAAGGTTTATATAGTAAGTTGTTGTAGAAATTTCAAAAGGGGCTCATTTGATTGGAAATTGAAATTGCCCTTTTTAAGAGTCGAAAGTGAGTGGAGAGTAATTAACACACCTCTCACGCCCTCCATTTCCCCAAACACATTCAATCATAGCTTAGAGATAGCCATTTTGCTCAACGTAGTTGAAAGTTCTGGAAGTTATGTATTTAAGGATGACAAACCCCCGAAAGTCCCCAAGGCAAAGGTTGTAAGTTATGCTCAGGGGGCATATAAGGTTTTTAATGATAGAGTTGTCGTAAAAACTTCAAAAGGGGCTCATTCAATTGGAAATTGAGAGGGATAGTGCCCTTTTTAATAGTTGAAAGTGATTGGACGGTAGCAAATCCCTCTCTCACGCTCATCATTCCTCCAAACACATCCAATCAAAATTTTCAGATAGCCATTTTGTTCAACATAGTAGAAAGTTCTGGAAATTAGGTCTGTGAGGATGACAACCTCCCTCCACCCAGCCCTCAGGGCGAGGGTTGTAAGTTATCCCCTGGGGGTATATAAGGTTCTTATTGAAAGCTTTGTCGTAGAAACTTCGAAAGGGCTCATTTGATTGGAAATTGAAAGGGCTAGTGCCTTTTTTAATAGTTCAAAGTAATTGGAGAAAGACTAACGCCCCTCTCACGCCCACCATTTTCCCAGACACATCCAATCAAAATTTTGAGATAGCCATTTTGTGTAACGTAGTTGAAAGTTCTGGAAATTAGGTCTTAGAGGATGACAACCACCCTCACAGCCCTTAGGGCAAGAGTTGTAATTTATGCCCTGGGGCCATATAAGGTGTTTATAGGAAGTGTTGTCGTAGAAACTCGAAAAAGGCTCATTTGATTGGAATTCGAAAGGCCTAGTGCCCATTTTAATAGTCGGAAGTAATTGGAAGGCTTGACATTTTTATAGTAAAGATCGATGTGGATATAATGTATTATTTTGTTGTTGTTGTTGTTGTTTAGACCAGGGCACTTTGTATCAAAGGAGTTGTCGTAGGAACTTCGAAAAGGGCTCATTTGATTGAAAATAGAAAGGGCTGATGCCCTTTTTAATAGTCGAAAGTGATTGGAGGGAAACTAATCCCCCTCCCACGCCCACCCTCCCATTTGACATTATGTTTAAAAACTAAATGTTACCATAAGATTAAATCAAAATGCAATGCTAATTCCCAATAAGGCATCTCAGCAGTATCCCAAGAACAACTGAGGGTATTATGTTCAAACATTTGGGGCTGCTTCTGCTCTTAAAATTTAACCAAATCAAAATAGTGTAAGCGTATCCAAGCTATCAAAGAAAGTAAACAGATTTTTTTGCGAATGGTATCAAGTTTTCCATTAGAGTATCATTTCCAATGGTATACCATTTTCCAATGGTATCAAGTTTTCCAACTAGAGGAGGTATGAAACTAAATTAAACACTACTATTTGTGTCGAGATTTTTAACAGGGTGTATGTAGTTAAAAATTGCTGAAAATTTTTCTCCATTATACAAATAGCAGGCCAAACTATAAGTTCTTAAAAAAACGAAAAGACTTAAAGTATTATTTTCTTTTTCTCTGAAAAGACTATGTCAATATAAAACGAACAGAAATTAATTAAAAAAACTTTTTCACATAATAAGTTTTTCAAAGAAAAGTAAAGAACTCCATTAAACAAAAAATGAGCAAAAATAAAATAAAATAATCTACCAAGCGTGAAACTACCACAAATCAGCATCGATAAATAAATAAAACCATAAACGAGCAGAAATTACAATAAACAACCGAGTCAAACTCTAAAACGAGCAGAAATTAACATAAGTTGGGCTAAAAACCCATTTGCCTTCCCAAGGCCAGAACATAATTTGCACTTTACTGAAAAAAATACAAAAGTATGTGCATTGTCAGTTTAATATACATTTACTGATATTTAGTAATCAAAATCTTAATTTTATTTGATTTATTAAAGTTATAAAAGTAAAAAAATTCATATTTTTTTCAGTAAAGTGCAAATTATGAAAATGTCTACAACCTACTGCGTCATTGGCGCTTTACTGAAAACCAATTTTTTGACAAATATTCTCTTTTGTACTTATCTCTGAAAAAAAAACATTCAAATTATAGTAACATTTGAACTGATGAGCTTTCAGCAATTAATATCATTATACATCAAATATTCAGTTTAATTTATTAGCTCTTTTTAAAGTTGTTAAAGACGAATATAGTTTCCCTACAAATAAGTGATTGGATACTGCCTCCTTTCCTAACTGTAAATAAAAACCAAAAGCCTACTGCGTCATTGGCGCTTAACTGAAAACGGATTATATTACAAATACTTTCTTTTCTAGTTCTTACAGCATTGAAAATAAAATACGATTACAGCGAAGTAAATTCTTGAACTGATGGATCTTTCAACAATTAATATCATTATGCGTCAAATATTCAATTTGATGTTGTTAATACTTTCCAAGACTATTCCTATCTTACCAAAATAGTTTTCAGTAAAGCGCCAATGACGCAGTAGGTTTTAGACTTTTACAGTGAGAGAAGGAGGTCATGCCCAAACTCTTGTTTGTGGTGATTTTTGTTTGTTTCAAGCTTAATTTGCATATTCAATTTAAGTTTCCCTCGTTTTAAGATTTATTTATTAATTTCCATTAATATCTATTGTATGTTTGTTTGCATTGATTGTTTATTTAATTTCTGTTCGTTTTAAGTTTCATTTGTACTTCAATAGGAAAATATTTTCTCTTCTAAAGCTTAATTTTCATATTCAATCTAAGAATTACTCGCTTTAAGATCTATTTATTCATTTATATCATTACTTGTTGTATGTTTTTGCTATGATTGTTTATTTAATTTCTGGTCGTTTTGAGTTTGAATTTTAAAAGGTATTTGTATCGGCTGAGCTTAAGTTTAAAATGGCCTTTACTTTTCTTTGAAAAACTTATTTTTTCGGAATTTTTTTTATATAATTTTTGTTCGTTTTTGATTGCAAAATATTTCAAGTTTTTAAAAATTCCTTATTTCAAAATCAAACTTAAAAAAAATCAAATATTCATCAAAGTATCAAAACTGATATAAAAGTAACAATATCAAAGTGAAAAAATGTGTTTGTGTCAACCTCGGAGTTTTTATTATCTGATGTCTGAACTATTTTTAACAAAATTGCTATCTCAAAATTTTTATGGGATGGGTTTGGGGAAAAAGGGCGTGGGAGGACTAGATTAAGCTTTGGTCTCTTTTGAATATTAAAAAGTGAACTAGAACTTTCTATTTTCAATCAAATGAGCCCTCTCTGAAGTTTATACGAGTATCCCTTCTATAAAAACCATATAAATCCCCAGAGTGTAATTTACAACGCCTGTCCCTCAGCCCTGGGAGGTTGTGTCGACCTTAGAGTTTCAATATCTGATGGTTGAACTATTTTTAACAAAATTGTGACCTGAAATTTTTATCGGATGGGTTTATCCATCCGATACGCCCAAAGGCGTGGAGGGTGGGAGGGGCTAGTTGCCCTCCGATCTTTTTCACTCTGAGAAAATGAACTACAACTTTTAATTCCCATTCAAATGAACCCTCTCTGAAGTTTATACGAGTATACCTTCCATAAGAACCATATATATGCCCCCGGAGCAATACTTACAACGCCTGCCCCGGCCTTGGGGGGGGTTGTGTCGACACATGAGTTTTTATCTGACCTTTGAACTATTTTTAACGAAATGACCATACGTAAAGCATTTTTGTTATATGATCTTTGAACTATTTTTAACAAAATGGCTACTTCAAGTTTTTTATCAGATGTATTTGGGGGAAAAGGGCTTGGGAGCCCAGTTGCCCTCTGATCACTTTTGACTCTTAAAAAGGGCTGGATATCAATATCCAATCAAATGAGCCCTCTCTGAAATTTATATGAGCATCCCTTTCCAACGAATAATATATGCCCCAGGGCATAACTTACAACGCCTGCCCCCGGCCCTGGGGGGTTGTGACGACACCTGAGTTTTTGTTATCTGACTTTTGAGAAATTTTGAACTTAATGCCTATCTCAAAATTTTTATTGGATTTGTTTGGAGAAAAGGGGTGTGGGGGGCTAGTTTCCCTCCAATATCTTTTGACTCTTAAAAAACTTAACTAGAACTTTCAATTTTCAATCGAATGAGCCATCTCTGAATTTTTTACGAGCATCCCTTCAATAAAACCATATATTCCCCAAGGGCATAAGTTACAACACCTGCCCATGGGCCCTGGGGGGCTGTGTTGACCCCGAGTATTTGAACTATTTTAAAATAAAAGCTATCTCAAGGTTCTTATCGGATGGGTTTGAGGAAAAAAGAACGTGGAGGGGGGGGGGGGTGGCCAAAGTGCCCGCCAATCTCTTTTGACTCTTAAAAACTGAACTAAAACTTTCAATTTCCAATCAAATGATACCTCTTTGAAGTTATTACGAGCATCCTTTCCATAAGACCCATATATGCCCCTAGGGCACAACTTATAACGCCTGCCCCCGGGCCCTGGTAGGTTGTGTCAACACCGCAATTTTTGTTGCATAATCTTTGAACTGTTTTTAACAAAATAACTATCGTAAAATTTTTATTGGAACCATTTGGGAAAATAGGGTTTAAGGGGGGGGGGGTGAATCTGGTTACCCTCCAATATCTTTTGATGCTTAAAAAGTGAACTAAAACTTTCAATTTCACATCAAATGAGCCCTCTCTGAAGTTTATACGACGATGTTGTCTATACAAAACCTTATATGCCCCCAGGGCACAACTTACAACACTTGCCCTGAGGGCTGTGGGGGAGTTGTCATCCTCAAAGACCTAATTTCCAGGACTTAAAACCACGTTTAATAAAATGGCTGTCTCAAAATTTTGATTGGATGTGTTTGGGGAAAAGGTGGGCGTGAGAGGGGGGTTAGTTGCCCTCAAATCACTTTCGACTATTAAAAAGGGACTAGTCTTTTGAATTTCCAATCGAATGAGCCCTTTCTGAAGTTTCTACGACACCGCCTTCTATAAAAACCTTATATGCCCACAGGGTATAACTTAAAACCCTTGCCTTGAGGGTTGTGCTGGAGCGTCCTCCTCAAAAACCTATTTTCTATCTGAAAATCAACTACGCTGAACGAAATGGCTATCTCAAATTTTGATTGGATGTGTTTGGGGAAAAGGTGGGCGTCAGAGGGGGGGTTAGTTGCCCTCAAATCACTTTCGACTATTAAAAAGGGAATACCCCTTCGAATTTCCAATCGAATGAGCCTTTTTTGAAGTTTCTATGACACCGCCTCCTATAAAAACTTTATATGCCCCCAGGGTATAGCTTAAAACCCTTGCCTTGAGGGTTCTGGGGGAGTGTCCTCCTCAAAAACATATTTTCTATCTGAAAATAAACTACGCTGAACAAAATGGCTATCTAAAAATTTTGATTGGATGTGTTTGGGGGAATGATGGGCGTGGGGGGGGCTAGTTGCCCTCCAATCACTTTCGACTATTAAAAAGGGCACTATACCTTTGAATTTCCAATCGAATGAGCATTTTTTGAAGTTTTTTACGACAACACTTTCTATAAAAACCTTATATGCCCCCAGGACATAACTTATAACCCTTGCCCTGAGGGTTTTGGGGGGAATGTCCTCCTCGAAAACATATTTTCTATATTTCGTATATTTGAAATCAACTACGCTGAACAAAATGGCTATCTCAAAATTTTGATTGGATATTATTGGAGGTTTAATGTGCGGGGGTCACCACTTTTAAAGGCAAAAATTACGCAAACAGTTGCTATGCCACTTACTGGAGGGGGAGATCCCTCGTCGGCCCCAAAATAGTGGGATTTCCGCGGTTACTCCAACGGTTCCGTATATACTAGCGCGATCGGATGGTCTAGGGCCACATTTAAAGACAAAGTTTACCAATAAGATTTCTAACTATCTCTTTAGACTCGACCTAAGCTGAAAAGTTAAAAGAGTACATAGTATAAAAAAATCTTACTGTATTCACTACACGCTGTATAAAAGAACTGATTTAAAAAAGGACTTTTTTCTCCCAGCCCGCTCTGCTAGCCGTGTCTGCGACAAGGGGTACAGGGTGGTAAATGAATTCTTCCCGCCAATCCTAGGACTTACTAATCTACTGGTCAACCTCCCTAACTGCGCAATTTCTTGCCTCGTGGTCTATTAAGCGACTACGCAATTAAGAAGACCCAAAATGGCGTCACAAAATAAAAGGAAAATTAATATTTTTTACTCGGGGAAGGAAAATAATTAAGGGGCAAAAAGAAAGGAATCTGGGAGGGACATTTATCTGAACAAACTGGGACCAAGGGTTCCAAATCCCTCCTAAGATAAATGGCCTGCATCCCCGGTGGATTGGCTGGAAACTCAGACATAAAATAAATTACACCAAACTTAAAAATCACTAAACTTGTTTATCTTCTCTTCTACCAATGCCTGTGCTTCCACCGCTTGGCTCTGGATCGGTCGTCCTCGAAACGTCTCTACTGTAGGACCACCATGGTCTAGATCGTCTAACATCCACATTTGGTTTTCAAAGTTGAAGTCCCTAAGATTCGTAGAAATTCATTGTGCACAGCACAATCAAAAACGAAAAATTTTCTTGCTCTCACGAATTTACATTTGAGAGGAGCAGAGAATCAGTTCCTGGCACTTTCGATAATGCCAGCCATCATGAAAAATTGGCTGCACTAGCCTCTTAATTTCCATCTGTGGAAACAACCCCACATCTCAATAAAAAAGTAAATTGCCCCTTGGCATAATTTCAAATAGCCTAAGGCCGAAAATACACAGGCCTGTGAAAACGATAAAGGTTCAGGAAAATGAAGTAAAAATCTGAGCGAACCTTGAATTGCTTTTTTCTGGTTCCCATCCCCTAAAATAATCGAATGAATAATACTCGGCGATGAGGGATAAAAATAATATTGAAGACTGGAAAGACAAGGCTTCAGTAAAGGGATCACAACTTGTCCGCCAGTTGTGCATTGAGGAAAAGGGCAATCTTTCACGACTTCCCGCAGGGGATCTTCCCCAAGGGATTCCTCCCCCTCAAAAAGGAACAAACCCTCTTTTGAGTTGATCAGATCAATATCAGATTCCTTCCAAAATTTCTTCGATCCAACCCAAAATTCAGTGCCTTTCAATCTTTCCGTAACCCGTTGTTGACAAGTCAATTCTATGTCAAGATTATCTTTAGTTTCCTTAATTTGTCATGGGTCTTCTCCTCCCTCCTAAGTTTTTCTGTTTTATTGTAATTTTGCAATTTTCCCTGTGGGCCTTGGACCTCTTTGTCCCCTCTATTATTTATTTTAGCTAGGCACAGCCCAGATAGTTTTTTATTTTTCTCCACAGCATACTGAATCTCCAAAGTTTGTCTTTTTTCTACACTTCTCTTTTCATCTCTACTTTTCTCAGTTTTGTCATTCGCGCAAAATAATAAATCATTGTTAAATCTGATTTGCACTCCAGTGTCCACAATCTTTGACTGCATCACTTCATTGTAGCTCCGTTTAATATCTCTTTTCTCTCTTTTACTTCTCTTTACTTTTACTGCAGAAACAAATATTTCGTCATCAAATCGGAATTGAACTCCGACATTTGGTTTTTCATATTCTACTAAAATTTCTCGAACTTTCCGAGGAAAAGCGCGTACAATAGATTTCGTCTCCTTTTTTTCTGGCACAATCAGCGCTTCATTCTGGCCTGTACTTGTTAGCTTCTCATATTCATTAAAAGTGTTTTCAAATTTTCCATTTTCTGGAAATTTTCCCGAAAAATCATTCTTGCGCGTATTATTTTCAATATTTTTTGGTCTTTTTACTTCTGCATCCCATTTTTGCGGATTATCAACATTTTGAACTCGCGTATCAAGTATTTCGTTTTTCCGACAGGGTGGCACAGCCTCCCAATTTGTTTTATGGGCCGGTCCACCTCCCCGCCTTGTCAACGAAGTAGCATATTTTCCCGTAAAAGTGTTTAATGTCTGGTAATTTTCTTTTTCTAGCAATTGATTCTTAGACAAATTATTATGGCTATCTGACAGCCTAGAAGTTAGTTGTGATTAAATCTCACTTTCAAGAATTCCCCAGCGGGCTTCTATTAGGACTATCATGGTTCTTTTAAACTCTTGGTGATATCTTTCTTCTTTCTCTCTAGCTATTTTATCATTCTCCTTTTTTCATTCTCTGGCTATTCTATCAGCCTCTTCCTTTCGGTCTCAGGCTATTCTATCAGCCTCTTCCTTTTTTTCTCTAGCTATTCTTTCTTCCTTTATGAAATTTAATATTTGTTGTGTCATATCTATTTGAGTACTTTTTCGCGAGCCCCTGCTGGATCTTGATTTAACACTGCTCCTTCTACTTGGACTACTTTGATTCCGTCTGTCATTATTTCTTCTTAATTCATTTTCTGAATTTATTTGTTCCATATCTGTACTATCTCTATCCCGCAACTCCCCTTCATTTGGCACAGCCTCTGAGGGATGAGAGTAGAGATGCCTCATGAGCCACAGGGCGACACCCCTGCTGCCACCTACAACTTTTTCTTACATAATTTATGGTTGTTTTATGGTTTTTGTTAGTGAGAATGAAAAAACAGGAACTTTCTCACATTTATGGATGGATAGATGGATTGATGGATGGATGGATGGATGGATGGATGGATGGATGGATGGATGGATGGATGGATGGA
>JAQQPU010015969.1:0-20522 GCA_029168905.1 Artemia sp. Kazakhstan ARC1039
CTAGCGGGGTGCAAAATTAGTGTTTTTTAGCGTTTTGTGTTTTATTTTTCGTTTTTAAGCCTAAATTTTCGATTTTCTCAAGGCTTAGAGTTTACTTCATGGGAAACACATTTCTGATGTAGTTTTATGTGCTGAACTCGAATATTACATCAGATTTAAGATACGGTGAACCAAAAGTGTTTCACATTCATCACCATTCACGAAGTTCGAGATTCTATTATAACAAAGTCGTTTGACCACATTTCTTGAGTAGTTTTATGCGATGAACTCGACTATCACATCAGATCAAGGATATGCTCAACCAACAGTGTTTCACATTCATCATCAAAAGGTTTCTTCAAAATAATCAATCATCTCTTAATGTATTTGCTGACTAAAATCACAGGTAACAAAAATCACATTGGTAAAAGGCAGGCAACTTTTCAAATGACTTGCGACATTAATCACTGGTAGTGTAGTTTGAAACTTCGTCGTCGAGATCGTTGATGAGATCTTCTGATTTGGGAGAATTATCACATTCTGCTCCCTGACAAGTTTTGCACGCGAGAGTGCAAGACATGCCGTTTCTGACACAAGTGCACCGAGCAGAGGTGCAGTTTGAACGGCAGGAACACTGAACAATCTTAAGAAGTTGGGGAGGTGCTGGGGGTAGGTCCGTCATCACAGGGTATAACGTACCATTTCGGTCCTTCCAGCCCCACTCTTGAGGGTCCAATTCTAGATTACGGTCGTCATTCCAGGCGTGTACCTGAAAGTAAACTCTATAGCTGTGAAATGCTGCAGAGTTGGATGTGGGAGGTAGCTGCTCTGGGTGAACAAAAGCCGTTGCTGTAACAAGCTTTCTTTCGAAGAGCTGCTTTCAAAGCTCGTTCAGATTTCCCCCCTTCTTTCCACCATATATTATAAGAAGTGCGTCTTCTCCGGCTTCCTTGACTTCGATTTTTGTTGCTGCCTTCTTCATAAAGACCTTGGCAGATGCTCGAAAACTTTCCTCTTCTATATCTTTTTTCAGGATAAGACCTTTTCCGATGTTGTGGACACGTGATGTAGAATCACACCCAAGGAATACATGGGCAAAGAGGATCAGACCACATACTTCTTGGCCTAATCTTTTTTTCATTTCATGAACATCCCAGCACCTTCGCTCTTTATTTTTCTTCTGCTCTGGGGTGAAGTACACCTTGTTAGTGGAGACATCACAGTGGTAGCAGAGAAGGACCAGAAGATCCGTATCTTCTCCAATAACGGCAGTTACCTTCTGTTTAGCTGATTCGATATCAGCTTTTACAATAGGCACGTCTGCATCACTGGGGGCTTGGACTACAAAATAGCCTTTTTGCCGGAGATGAACTGCAAGCGCACTAATGAATCTTGACTTGTTTTTCTTGTTCCCGAGAAATTCTTCTTTCTTAACTTTCAGACGCATGTCATTCGTGAAGAAAACCTTGCGACCAATCGTTCGATTACGATACGAATGGGCCATATCTTTGATGGAAGGACCACTATCATACCCATCGAAAACAACAGTTGCGCCAGGGTACTTCCGCGAAATATACAGAGAGTAGCTCTGTATGATACTCGCATACGTGTCATTTTTTATTCATGGGACTCGGTGCAATAGAGATCCGCCGTCAAGTACGTAGTGTGTCCCGTCGTTCAGCACACACGGAATTTCTTCGAGTTTGCATGCAAGTGCAATGACCTTGGCAAATTCGGCCTTGTTCGGCACTCTCGGTATAAATGAGCTGTCAAACAGAGCAGCGGGATAAGAACAAAGTTCATACCGGAAGCACTCTGATTCAGGAAGTCTTGTCCTTTTGGCTAACGCAATGAAGCGTTGGAATAGCAAAGCTGGATCCAGTCGCTTGCAATCTCCTCCAGCTGTTTGCTTTGTTGTTATCTGGACTGCCTGTTCCTTTCTTCGGAAGACAAAATCCTTCGCCACTTTTCCAGTCATAGTATCAAGGATTTTTAGCCCGACAGCCTTCGCACAGTTAACGTTTGCAGATTCATATGCAGTCAAACCGGTAGCAATGCTTCTAAGCTGGGTATCCCCTCCGAATGGTGAGCCATTTTCAAAGTACGTGACCATCACCTGCGTATCCTTGAAGTCTCGTTCTTGTCTGGGGCCTGCGTTCTCCTTGTGCTGCTCGCTTGTCCCATAGAGAATTTGCGTCAGATCTTCCATTAGGAGGTTAACAGCAGAGCAAGTTGGGCGTGCTAAAACCCACAGCGACCTCTGGGTTTCGGTCATGCCCGTACCCCTAGTCAGTCCACCTGCTGTTTTCAACGAGCGCATAAGCTCTTGTTCAATAACTAGATCCGTCGACAAGCCAGCCCAATAGCGATCAGATCGTCTGACGACGTGTATTCCTTGTTGGAATGAACTATGAACAGTAGGATGGGTTTCTTCAAGCTTCACCATCTTCTGAAGGTATATTCGGCACCATTTGGCATAATTGTTGTGACCACAGGCCACAAGAAAAGGTAGCATTTCAGACACAGACTTTAGGTGTAAGTCCCAAAGCCCCATCCGCTCAGCTTTGATGAAAGAACGAAGTATCCTAACCATATTCATAAGCTGAAACCACAGCTTTGAAGTTCTGTGCTGAGACAGATCAAGTATCTTCTAGTCGACGAAACCTTTGATCCGCTTGAGTGCAGAATTTTCTTCAACCTCCGTCATTGTTGCCTCTCCATTCATTAGCTTGCTGTATAGTGTTTTAAGGTCTGCAGCTTCTTTGGTGCCTAACTTTGTTTCAGGTTCTGAACAGGGATCATCGTCAAATAACTCGGAGAGCAGCACGGCATGTAGAGCAATATCAACTAGCAAGAGACCTCGAACAGCTCGTGAAATAGTCTTTCCACTTAGGAGATGGGGAACAGCGTTTGGGGCATATGCAAGTTCCAGGACTTCGCAGAGACCGGATCCTTCCATTGTGTATCCTATGCATCCAATAAAGCTCATGGTTGTGTGAAACCCACCGAGTTCCAGAACTACTGCTGAGAGCTCACTTCCTGGTTCAGAAGCCTCAACCATTTTCATAGCTTTCCACCACAATGGCTGATCGAAGGTCACGACTGGGGCGAATCCATGGCGTTTAGCTTGGTCTGCGATGAACATCAAGGTAGAGTACACACAGGTGTCATCACTGGCAGACAGATCAACCATCGGGAGAAATATTACAGACGCTTTCCCCGGATGGTTTCCAACCATGACAGTCTGATGTGTCCCATTCCATCCCGGCCTTGGAGTCTTCAGATACCACGACGAAAGCCAGAGAGTATCGAGACTAGCACTGGGATCCAGTGCAGTGAAGTCAGGAATACGAACGCATCTGATTTTTGAAAGAACACTGTCGTCACATCTGACATGAAGCACACGGATTTTGTATGCGTCTCTTATGTCTGCCGCTGACGGACTTGTTCGGGGAATTTTCCTCGGCAAATACTTGGGCGCGGGGGTTATTGAGGCGATGATCCCCATGCCATGGAAGTTGTTCCTGCCGTCAATGGTGCAAATGTCATGGTCAACGTTGTCAGCGATGAATCCCTGAGACATCATTCCATCCATGTCAGTTACTGCATGGACCGCTGAACTTCTTTCAAACATCGTTACCTCTGAGTATGAAGAACAAAGCCCAAGTGAGTTAAAAGTGTCAATGAGGTATCGCAATGAAAAATGGTGGTGCATTTGGACACCAAGACCCAATTGCGATGGTGCGATCAGCACTCGCGTTCGAATTGCTTGGACAATGGCATGGCCGATCGTAGCAATTTTCAGATCTAAGCTATTCCCAACAAAAAGTTCACGAAGCACAATTCTGAGACTGTCAGGTACAAATTCTAGAGCATCAGAAACTGACGACACCCTTTCCAAAAGGTCATAACTTTCTTTGTTCGTCGGAATATCTTTTACGTCGCTTTTCATCAGCTTTGCTGCAGCAATCAGAATTTGTTCTTTTTGCCCCTTCAAATCTCCAGATTTCGATTTGGCATAATACTGTTGCAGAATATCTGCCGCATTTTCTCTAAGAGTAACAACATCTGGTTTGCCGTTTACAGTTGAAAAGACAATTCGAGATCCAAAGTGCTCGACGACCTTCTTCTTCATGTAAACCTTACTGTAAGGTTCCAGATCTCCATACAGATTCTCGCGCATCTTTTCAAATAGTTCACTAATCGTTATTTGCTCCTCATCATTCACTTCTAAGTACACCATAGCCTTTAAAAATGCTTCTGTTTTGACATCATCTTCTGGCCTGCCATATCTCCTTTTCTTACGCTTAGGCTCGTTGCCACTTGCATCGAATTTGCTCAGACGAGCACGCATTGTTCGAAAATTTGTACTGCAGATCTGATGGTAAACTGCATCAGCTGCATGGAGATCTGACACTGTGCATATTCTGCAAAACACTTCGACTGCCCATTCGTCACTTCTCATTTCACAAATTTCTTTTAGTTTTTCATCGAAGTCGACTGTTCGGACGGAAAAGATCTCACGGTTTTTCCTGTGTGTGGCCGGAAAGTTGATTACCGTCCCACAAAAAAAGCAGCAGTCCTTAAACATGAATGTGGAAGTGTCAGATTTTAGAGCACACTTTTCGGACGAGATCTGTGCAAGCCACTCTTCTTTACGATTTGTGTTGTCCCTTTCGATGTGAAATCGGTGGTTGTAATTCCGTCTGCAAACGATGTGGGCTTTTTCTCCAGCATTTGCAACGAGGGTGGTTTTCCGCAAGCAACTGGACCAATTGATAGCGGCAGCCCCAGTCTCTGTGAGTGTAGTATACTCAGCTTCTTCGTCAATCTCTTTGAGACATATTAAACAGCGCTCATTTTCAGTCGCCATAGACCTGGAATAGAAATACAGACAGAGGTTTAAACTTATGTTTGCAAAGTGCCATCTGGTCGTCTGATCATCTTATTAATCTTTACTCAGAAGATGACGCTGTACAGAAAAAAATAAGAAAATGTCTGTAACCTTTTATTGTAATAGAAATTGGCTTCAGTTTAATTAGTTGTTTCTTACTATCAGTAGTAGGCTGTTCTACATTGCAAGTAGGAAATTTACTCACGTACGCTGTACTCTCAAATTCACAAGATGCTATTCTGCCGGTCATATTCTGCATTCTTCGTTTGTCCGCCATTATTTTAAGGTTTTTTTTAACGTCTTTCGTTCAAATGAAAATTCTTTTATCAATATTTCTTTTTATTCTTTCGTGAAAAATTATTTTCTTTTAATTTGTGGTTCTGAACAGGGAACAGTCCTGATGCTGGCGCGCTATTCTAATGGAAGGAAATTGACCTTTCGAGTTCCAACGAGGAGAAAAAACTAAACAAAAAAAAGGGAGAATCGCTTTGAAAGAAAAAAAAGTGTTGTACGTTTCGGCGAAAAATAAAAGATCAAAGAAGTATTATGTGACAGTGATATGCGCGCTGTCATTACACAAAATGTGCACCTTCTTCACGCAACGTGTGCTGACCTTACATAAAGTGTGCACCGTCATTAAGTTAAAAGAAAGAAAAAATGCTATGAATATTTTGATGAAAAATGAAATGTATAAAAAGTATTATGTGATAGTGATATGTACACTGTCATTACATAATATGTGCGCCGTCCCTATTAAAAATATGTGAACCGTCATTGCGTAATTTGTGTGCTGTCGTTAAGTTACAAGCCAGTATTCCCCATGGATCCTGATGCAAGGTTACATAAAATTGGGTCATCCATATTACATAAGACAGTTTAAAACAGGGTAAGTCGCGTGACGTCATGGAGTCCAGAGGGGTGTGTCTTGGGAATCTTGCCATCTGAAATAAGATTGCGCCAAGCCTATTACACCTGGAAACAGGAGCTGCATTGCACAGGTGCGACGGCTTGAGGGGTTAGTAGCTCCACTTATAGACTCCCTTTCTGACCCTTTAAAATCCCGTGCTAATATTCTTATCTGACCTTTTAAAAGGCAAGGTTACGTCATGGGCATCTTGCCACGGATATCGTGGAAACAGGGCATGTTGTCGGAATGTTGCCAGGGATGTCGTGACGTAAGAGGGTATGTCACGGGAATCTGGGGAGGGCATGTCTCAGAAAGCAGACTGGCCTTACTACTGTGTAGGGGATTTTAATGCATGTTTAGCATCAGCATTTGCGAGCTGAAAACCGACTTTAAAAATTTGGTTTAATTTTCAGAAGAGGCAATGTCTTCGAGCCTCAGAACTAGAAGAGGCTCGAACACATATATGCCGTTTCTGCATTGCGTGTCGATTCAACTCTACTGGAACAAGAGATCTGTGGGGCAATTTGGGATTGATCGTTGGTCGTTATTTTTGCAGAATCAGTCGATCCAGCAGAACTATTATTGACATTATTCGAAAAACAAGGTACAGTAAGGGAATTGGAATACCACTTTGAACGGTCACTTCAAGTTGATTTTCGTTGGAGATAGTTGAATTTTCTTCATTAGAAATAAGGTGGGATTTTACATCCTCGATTGATTGGACCACTTCTGGCTGATTATCGATGATAGTAATCTCGTCTTTTTCAACCATTGACGCTCGGCATTGTACGCATAACCAATTAGGGTTTTTAAGGCGATTACTTTTTGTTATGCCAGCACAAGCAGGGTGCAACCAAGCATTGCACATAGAATACTGGAAAGACCCAGTTTCACAATTTCTGTAGCATTCATTACAAGGATGGAACATTCTAGGCTAAGGAACAAAAACGAGGCAGACCTTGAATTGAAAGCATATCTTCAACTAAAACCTATTTGCCTAGGCCAGGATTAGCACTGGTACTTGCTAGAGAAAAGTTAACAAGGCTGATCTCGTGTCTTCACTTAAAAATCACCAGTGTCATTTATTTAAAAATAAGACGTCTTGACGGGTCAAGATCGAATGGATGACTTCCAAAGCTAGTCCGGAAACCCTGTTCTAGCTAGTACAAAAACCTCAAAAGAGAAATTAACATTAAAATACCCTTCAAAATTTCTTGATAACTCTTTGTATATTTACCTAATTGTTCATTATACAGAAAACATTTTTTTTTTTTAATTGCCAACTAATTTTATTGGCAGAAAAAACTCTTAAGATCATTTTTTGGCTTAGCGTTTGACATCTATTTTTAAAATCTTTATAATTACTGCAAAATTCTTGCATACCTAAATAGTTGGGAATAAAAGGCTGAATAAGCGATATTTGAATGTATATTACTTTCGAAGAATGGGAAATTAATTACTTCAAAATTAGAATTGTCAGTTTTATTAAATATTTTAAAGACTAATTTATTATTATCCGAAATTTTAATATTTAAATCTAAATAATTGTCATATTGCCCTGTCCCATAGCTAGGTTCCAGGATTAACTCTACTGGATAAATAATTTTCGAAATCTTCATAAACTCCGCGCAATTTATCACCAGAAGTTCATCCAGATATCTTTTATTATTTAAAAGAGAGTATTTCATATTACCTGGGCTATTTTTATCTATCATATATCCATATTCTAGTTGACTTAAAAACAGTTCCGCTATAAACGGACTAGCATTACCATCCATGGGGATGCCTACAATTTTGGATTATTTCAAATTCCGGTTTCCTTTTCTTATTTAGTCAAATTCAAAAATATACACACATGTGCTTCCCAAATTTACCTAATCTAAATCATTAGGAGGGTTTATTCGAACAGAAATTAAAAGTTCTAGTGCCCTTTTTAAGAGACCAAGAAAAATGGAGGGCAACTAGGCCCCCTCCCACGCTCATTTTTTCCCAAAGTCACCTTATCAAAATTTTGAGATAGCCATTTTGTTCAGCATGGTCGAAAAACATAATAACTGTGTCTTTGAGAAAAACTTAATCCCCACAGTCACCGGGTGAAGGGCTGCAAGTTCGGAACTTTGTCCAATATTTACATATAGTATTGGTTATTGGGAACTATATAGAAGTTTTCAGGCGAATTTTTTCCGTAGTCGAGGAGAAGGTGGATCGGGGGGCTAGGTAGGAAATCTTTACATGGAGGAAGTTTTCATGGGGGAAGGGACATTGCTACGAAGGGGGCGCCGGATTTCCCAGCATTATTTAAAAAAACGATCAAAACGAAACGAACTTAAAAAACGAAATGTAATACGGACTTTTGTTTAGCGTTAGAAGGAACCTTTGCCCATAGAGACTGGCCATCAATAGAAAAGGCCCAACTTTTACACCTTTTTTGTCCATTACATCTTTTCGAGGCATTTTATGGCTTTCCTACTCTTTTCTAAGGCGTTAGAAAATAACATAACGGGTGATTGCAGCTTTTTCTGGAACGCAAGTGAAAACTGATTTTCGTTAGAACCTCTTCAAATTTGCGCTTAAAGTGGTGTGAACCTAAATGAATTGCACCATCTCGTCCATTATGAAATTGTTTAATTCTAGTGGCAAAACTATTTAGAATTGATTGGGCAGTCTTGCCGTAGCTTGTAGAGCTTGGAATAAGAGATCCGAACAAACGACAGAAAGCTAAAAGCTAATATACGACAGAAGTCTTATAAAAAAAAACCTTTATTTCTCTCGTTATGTGCTGGAGATATGGCTATTCAGAATTAATAGGAATTTCATAATTAGAAGATGTGAATTTAGTTTTTTCCGTTAAACAGAATAGAATTTTCTTTTTTAAGTTCAATAGAGGGTTTTCCCTAAAAGTGATCTGAAATACCTTCTAGGAAAATATTAAAAATCAGCTCAAAGAAAATTTGGCAATTTAGCAGCTTTGAGGATTTCCCTGTGGTGCTACCCGCTCTGATTAAAAACTTTGCCGACGCATGGGACGCATTATTCATGCTGTACGTACATTGAATAAACAGTATTTTGCTTAATTATTAGTAAAATATTACATTTATCCTTATTTTAAAACCGGCTTTTAAAAATAGGGTAACTGTTTTTCTCTTATCATCGCAGAAGTGTATATGCTATGTTTTTTTTTTATGACTGTTGTCCTGCAGAACTTGCAACTAATTAAACTATTAAATGGCAGGAACACTAAGTACATTAAGAAAATACTGAAATGCTTTATTTCACGGAAACTTTTATACTTTCTCCTTTACTAAATATAGCAGATAAAAAGAATTACGTCATCTCTAGGGAAACAAGAAAGATAATTCCTTTTGTTGCTTACAAAATTTATTATGGGCTTGGCACAGGGGTTAGTTGCCCTTCAATCACTTTTGACAATTGAAAAGAGCACTAGCCCTTTCAATTTTAAATCGAATGAGCACTTTTTGAAGTTCCTACAACAACGCTTTCTATAAAAACCTTATATGCCCCCACAGCGAACTTACAACCCTTACCCTGAGGTCTGTAGCGGGGGGGGGGGGGGTGTCATCGTTAGAGACCTAATTTCCAGAATTTTCAACTACGTTAAAAAATTGTTATCTCAAAATTTTGATTGGATGTGTTTGGGGAAATGTTGGGTATAAGACGGGGGTTAGTTGCCCTCAAATAATTTCCTACTATTACAAAGGCCAGTAGCCCTTTCAATTTCCAATTGAATGTAGTTTTGAAGTTTCTACGACAACCCTTTCTATAAAAAACCTTATAAGCCCCCAAGGCATAGCTTACAACCCTTTCCCTGAAGGCTGTAGGGGGTTGTCATCCTCAAAGACATAATTTCCAGAACTGCCAACTACGTTGAAAAAAATGGCTATCTCCAAATTTTGATTTGATGTCTTTGGGGAAATGGTGGGAGTGAGAGAGGGTTATTTGCCCTCCAATCACTTTCGACTTTTAAAAAGGGCACTAGCCCTTTCAATTTCCAATTGAGTGAGCCCTTTTTGAACTTTCTACGACAACGCTATCTATAAGAACCCTATATGGCCCCAGGGCATAACCTGCAACCCTTGCCCTGAGGGCTTTCAGGGGGTTATCATCCTCAAAGACCTAATTTCCAGAACTTCTAACTACGTTCAACCAAATGCACATCTCAAAATTTTGATTGGATGTGTTTGGGGAAATGGTGGGCGTGAGACGGGGGCTAGTTACCCTTCAATCATTTTCGGCTATTAAAAAGGGCACTAGCCCTTTTAATTTCCAATCAAAAGAGCCCTTTTGAAGTTTCTACGACAACGCTTTCTATAAAAACCTTATATGCACCCAGGGCATAACTTACAATCCTTTCCCTGAGGGCTCTGGGGGGAGGGGTTGTCACCCTCAAAGACCTAATTTCCAGAACTTTCAACTACGCTGAACACAATGGCTATCTCAAAATTTTGATTGGATGTGTTTGGGGAAAAGGTGGGCGTGAGACGGTGGTTAGTTGCCCTCCAATCAATTTCGACTATTAAAAAAGCGCTAGCCCTTTGAATTTCCAATCGAATGAGCCCTTTTTGAAATTTCTACGACAAAGTTTTCTATAAAGACCTTATATGCCCCCCAGGGCATGACTTATAACCCTTGCCCTGAAGACTGTGGGGGAGCATCCTGCTCAAAGATATAATTTCCAGAACTTTCAACTGTGTTGAACAAAATGACTATCTTAAAATTTTGATTGGATGTGTTTGGGGAAATGGTGGGCGTGGAAGGGATGTTACTTCCTTCCAATCACTTTCGATTATTAAAAAGGGCACTAGCCTTTTCAATTTCCAATCGAATGAGCCCTTTTTGAAACCTGTACGACAACACTTTCTATAAAAACCTTATATGCTCCCAGGGCTTAACGTACACCCCTTGCCCTGAGGGCTCTGGAGGGGGTGGTTGTCATCCTCAAAGACCTGATTTTTAAGAATTTCAACTACGTTGACTACAAAACGGCTGTCTCAATATTTTGATTGGAAGTGTTTGGGGGAAAGGTGGGCGTGAGAGGGGGGTTAGTTGCCCTCCAATCACTTTCAAGTATTAAAAAAGGCACTAGCCCTTTGAATTTTCAATCGAATGAGCCCTTTTTGAAGTTTCTACGACAAAGTTTTCTATAAAAACCTTATATGTCCCCAGGGCATAACTTACAACCCTTATCTTGAGGGCTGTGGAGGGAGTGTCCTCCTCAAAAACATAATTTCTATCTGGAAATCAACTACGTTGAACAAAATAGCTATCTCAAAATTTTATTGAATGTGTTCGGGGAAACGGTGGGCGAGGGAGGGGTGTCAGTTGCCTTCCAATCACTTTCGAATATTAAAAAAAACACTAGCCATTCCAATATCCAATCGAATGAGCCCTTTTCGAAGTTTCTACTACAATTCCTTCAATACGAAGTGCCCTGGTCTAAGGAAAAAAAATAATAACTGTGCCAACATCGTTCTTTACTTAGGCAGCGCTATTGCGTTGTCTATGATAAAATACCAGAAGCCCGCTCCTTGCTGTGGTCTGGTTTCTATTGTCACTTCAACAGGACATAATATATTTGGGTTTTCGGTTAATAGAGCACTGTTTTAACTATCGAACGATCACTGGTTAAATCCGTTCTATCGTGGTGCAAAAAAAAAAAACAACAAGGATGCATGGCCATCATTATCGAGAAAAATTATTTATTATTGCCACAGACACAAAAGATGTAATCAAGGGCCAGCGATCATCATTTAAGACTTAAAACTTTTTACCAGAACAAAATCGCTGCAGATTTCCTTTCAGTGTAGTTCACACGTCCGTTTTAGTCTAAGATGGATGTGGAGTAACTGTACCTGTTAATAATAAACAAACCTAGTAAACACGCAATAATGGTAATGTTGGCTAACAAAGTTAAAGAATGCACTGAAGTGAATCAAATGTACAGGTCTAATCTCGCTCACAAAAGACATCAAAAATATATAAAAATTGCATTGGGTGTAGTTTGATGCATTTGCCACTAAGCACTTCAAAAATATTGTTTTTATCAAGCCTGTGGTGCATAAAAAGTCACGCGATCAGTATTATAGCTTTTTATGTAAAATCTTTGATTGTTGCAGGAAGTAATTTTTGGGTTTTTGGACATTGAGTTTCATCTAATCATACGACAACTCGTCTACCTTCAATGGTCTTCGCGGGTAGGCACGGGGGCATTCAAAGCAGGTGTCTCGAGCAATTGTAAGGTTTATTTGGCCTTATGGGGTCCAAAACTGAGACTACTTTGTGAGCTGAAACAACTTCTTGTTTTTAACGGTGTCCTACTATCGTAAAACATTTAGCATCACCGGAAAACATTAATGTATTTGGGAGAAGTAGCTAATGTTCTCTACGTATCAGCTCCGCAAAATATCACAGACCCACCAAGAGTGTCAAAAGCTGCAGTTTATTGCACGGCTGATCTTCAGTTTTCGCCTAAGGTAGCAGTTCAGTCTACCTATGGCAGAAGACACTACAGATGTTCTTCCTTGCAGATCAGAAGAAAATGAGCCATCTCAAAAAATTATAGAGCCTAGATAGTTGAACTTTAGAATGATGTCAATGCTAGTAGTGTTATCCACGTTAACTAAAGAATCAGTAGAGGTGAATGGTCAATCATTCATTCAGTAGAGGCCAGAATTATCGAATCACTAGCAAAGTCAGCATCTGAAGTGACGCAATCCCAAAATTTGAACCTGCGCGATCCCCAAATCTGGGCCATTGCAGATCCTGGTTACTCTCTTGTTGCGATCTGAAAGAATGAATTTAGAATGAAAGATAAAAAAAATAATACCACTAATTCTTCAAAATCATATCAGTTTTCGATTTTTCAACGTCATGGTGATAAATAAGTAATGTTTAGAGTACATTTTGTTTTTAGTACAGCGGAAATGATGGGCTGGGAATGAAGGCTTAGGGGATAGAGTTCTAGTTTTCTATCCTGGTAATTTTTGCTCGTTATAAGTTTGAATTTATAATTTGTTTTGAATTATTTTTGTTTAAACCAATAGATGTGTTCTAAAACAAATTGTTGCAGCATTCATGTATTCATCGATATCATTTTAATGTTTGATGTTATTATTCATAGTAATTTCTGCTCAGTCAGGGTTTTATTTATTCATTCATTTTTTTTCTTTCTTTTTCTAATTCGAGGAATGCTGGCGATGTCCCTTTTTTTATTAATATGCCCCCGTCGAGGCTATGTGACCATCAAAAATCGCCAGCATTTTCCTAATAAATTGTGCATTTTTTAAATATTTGGTTTGAACTGACTCTGCGGTTTGATTACTGTCCCTTTGTCTTTGTCACATGTGTCTATGAATCTAAGGTTAAAAAAAAACTTAATTACAAAATAATTTCGTGCGATAGGATTAATGCCCGTTCCACATTATAGTCACACTTGTCGATAAAATCAAAATTACGCGACGACAACGCCAATTACGTTAGCCGTTCGTAATTTCTCAAGTTGAACATAGTTCAACTTTCAAACATAAATTTCTTGATTGACCAATCAGAGTCCAAGTTTAAGGCATAATTTTTAAAACTAGAAAAGATGAAAACTTAGAACAGCGGTTTTTCTATCTGGGAGAGCATTCTGACTAAAGTTAGGAAGACTTAGTATTAGTAGAAAACAGTTGGACACAAATTACTATTGGTGCAAACTCTTTAAACTAATTTCTTGCAACTTTAATTTTTTGCTTTTTAAATTTAAGTGTGACGCTAAAGTCAAGAAAATTGCCTTGTCATTCATGATATTTGGCTTTCTTTATCGATAGATGTGACTATGATGTAGCACGGGCATAAAACAAAATTGAAAGAGAAGATAAAATTTTATGTAGTGCGCTATTCAATAGGGAAGTTTGATGGAAATATAGGAAAATAATTCATAGCTGTTTGGGGTTTGACGCATTCGACGGATAGGTCATAAGTGCGAAAATTTAAGAGGCGAACTTATAAATTTCAATTTCGAAGGAATTGAAAATTCAAAATTTAAGAATTTCGGTGACTATACAGATGTCAGCGAAATTCTTACCTTCTCAGATAGAAAATTTTACTAGTCTGTTAAAAAAAAGTTTTGTTAAATAGAAAGTTTGTGTGTTCAAATCTATTGTAAAATCGCTTCAAAAAACATACATTTACCTTGAACACAAATCTAATCGATGGTTTATGCTGATAATTGTCGAAAATGTATGAAAGGTGCCAACTGACCCTGTTACTTAAAGAGTGAGGAATTCCTAATGGCAGTTAAAGACTGACATGGTTTTACATCCATTGGAATATACTGAATGTCTGACAGACAGCCCCCATTTTAGAGAAAATCTTAAGGATCACGAGAGAGAACTGGATCGAACCAATGGTTCTATCAAACAGATCATTAAACAAATAAAAGAGTTGCACTCTGCTGCTGTTAGTAAGTGTTTAGGCCTAGTATATTAGGCTTGTTACTTTTTGTAAAGTTATAGTTTTTATGGTAAATTTTTGGCAGTTTGTATTATTGACTTAAGAATAAAGCAAACATACTGCTCAATGCCTTTTTTTATGCTCTTTCCAAATATAACAATCATTTTTGTTGGAAATGAATTTTACCCCACCCTTATATACACAAATTTAGATTATATATTTGCACATAAGGGGGGTGGGGGTAAAGTTTATTTCTGATGCAAATGAGAGGTAAGTATAAACTTTACCCCCATCTTTTAAAAAAGGCATCAAGTATTAGGCTATGTTCACTTTATTTGTAAGTCAATAATATTAACTGCCAAAATTTACCTTTTTTTTATAACTATAACTCTAGGTAAATTTTCCACAGTTCATATTATAGACTTACAAATAAAGTGATCTTACCACTTGATGCCTTTTTTTATGCTCTTTACAAATATAATAATCATTTTTGTTGCAAATGAATTTCACCCCCACCCCTATATGTACCAATTCAGGGTATATATTTGCACATTAAGGGGTAAAGTTCTACCAAATCATATTATTGAGTTAGGAATAAAGTGAATACACTGTTTGATGCCTTTTTTTATGCTGATTATGAATATAATAATCATTTCTATCGGAAATGAATTCAGCCCCCCCCCCCTATATATGCCAATTCAGGGTTAGGTTAGGTTGTAGAAATATATACCCTGAGTTGGCATATATAGGGGGGGGGGCTGAAATTCATTTCCAATAGAAATGATTACTATATTTCTAATCAGCATAAAAAAGGCATCAAGTGGTACATTCACTTTATGCATAAGTCAATAATATGATTTGGTAGAACTTTACCCATTAAGGGGGGGGGGTGAAGTTTAAACTTACCTCTCATTTTTTATCAGAAATAAACTTTAACCCCCCCCCCCCTAATGTGTAAATATATACCCTGAATTGGTATGTATAGGGGTGGGGTGAAAATTATTTGCAACAAAAATTATTGTTATATTTAGAAAGAGCATAAAAAAAGGTATTAAATTGTATGTTTACTTTAGGCCTGTTTTTAGCACTAAGATCTTACATCTTTCTGCAAAGATTATTGTTTTTTAACTCATCTGTAGCATTATGTGATACCTTGCTTTATGCTTGTGTTTGTGCACCAGCTGCTATTGCATGCTTATGCTTTTTTGCCTTGATGCTTTATGCTTGCTTGCTTTGCTTATAGTGTTCTTTATTATAGGTGCCTGGGTTTTAAATAAAGATTTATCTACCAAATATCACATGGTGTCAGAAGTGAGTAACCAGTAATGGATGTCAACCAGCCAAGTATCAGTTGGGACTCTCTGTGTCTTCCAGATGAGTGGAAACGATTTGAGCAGCATGCTTGTCTTATGTTTGCTGGCCCTTTATCTGGCAAAACTGAGAAGATCATGTGCGCCTACCTACTTATTTGGGTAGGAGACAAGGGAAGAGAGATATTTAATACCTTCACCTTCAGTGAGAGTGAAAAGGACAAGCTTGAGCCATACATGACAAAATTCAAAGATTATGCAACACCTAAAACAAAGAGCATGTTTGCAAGGTACATCTTTCAGAAACATGACCAACATGAAGGAGAAAACATCAAAAGCTACATAACAGAGGTGAAAACCTTGGTTAAGGCCTGTAGCTACAGGGACGCAGACGAAATGGTACAAGATAGAATAGTCTGTGGAATACTGAACCCACGTATCAGAGAGCACCTGCTAGTAGAAGGGGATGCCCTAACCCTTGAAACAACTATAGAGAAATGTTGCATGTTTGAAACAACCCAGGCACAGCTAAGAACGTTTGATGAAAGTAGCATAAAAAAGGAAGTTGATTCCATTCATAAAATCAATTGCCGCCCAAGCAGAAGAAATGATGAGTTCAAGACCACCAGCCCAAGATCTAGAGAATGCTACTTCTGTGGAGGCAGCTACAGCCCAAATCATGCATGTCCTGCAAAAGGAAAAACATGTACAAAGTGCCCCAAGCCTAACCCTTTTGCACGCATCTGCAGAAGCAACAAGGTCATAATGTAGTTTCAGGCACCAACAATACACTTGAAAACTCTGATGATGAGGATGAGATATTTCTGCATGAAGTCTTGAAAACAAATAACAAGGAAGAAGCCATAGTTTCCCTCAAAATTAACTCCCAGTTGCCAGTGAGCTTCAAAGTTGACACAGGAGCGCAAGTAAATATCCTTCCTATCATGTATTTTGACATGCTCTTTCCAAAGCCAGAAATAACTAAGGCTAAGCAGAAGCTCACTAGTTACTGTGGTGGCAGGATTCCCGTTCGAGGAACATGTACTTTGAGCTGCACCTATGAACAATCAAGGCCTTCCAACCAGCAGTTCTACATTGTAGAAGCAGACTCTGTTCCCATAATTGGTTTCAGATCAAGCTTGGATCTGAACCTTATTAAACTGATCATGAATGTCAACTCTACTGCAAGCACGGAAGTACCAATCTACAACTCTGTCTTGGAGGTTATTAAAGAATTTAATGATGTCTTTGAAGGGCTAGGAAATCTGGATGGCAAGTGCCATATTTATTTGAAGGACGGAGCCATCCCTAAGGTTCATGCTGTAAGGAAAATTCCATCAGCTCTTTGCAACAAGCTTAAAGCAGAGCTTGATAAAATGGAGAAAGATGGTGTCATTGAGAAGGTGACTCTCCCTACTGAATGGGTCAACTCCATGGTGGCTGTTCAAAAGAAAGATGGCACTCTCCGTCTCTGTATTGACTCTGTGGATCTCAACAAATTCATCAGAAGACCCCACTACCCTATTCCAACGCTAGAAGACTCTACATCCAACTTGCATGGAGCAAAGTACTTCACAAAGCTAGATGCACGTTCAGGATACTGGTCATTGTCGCTAGATGAGGAATCCTCAGACCTAACTACATTCAACACTATCTTTGGAAGATACCATTTCAAGCATATGCTGTTTGGCATTATATCAGTGCAGGACAAATTCCAGAGGCGCATTGAGCAAGTGTTTGAAGGTCTAACTGGCTTTATAGTCATCATAGACGATCTGCTAGTTTTTGATTCAACCCTGGAAGAGCATAATCAGCGTCTTGTTGCTGTCTTAAAGAGGGCTTGAGCAAAAGGGGTGAGGTTCAACCTCAGTAAATGTAAATTTGGGGTACAAGAGGTAACATACTTTGGCCATATGATTGGCGAAAAAGGGATGCGCCCTGATCCAGAGAAGCTACGTGCAATTAATGCAATGCCAAAGCCAGCAAACAAAGAAGAGCTGACCACCCTCCTAGGAATGCTAAACTACTTAGCCAGATACATCCCTAATCTATCAACAAAATACAAGGACCTTCATGACATCTGCAAAGAAAAAGACTTTGTTTGGGAAACAAAGCACGATTTTGCCTTAAAGGAAATAAAGGGCTCCATTGTGTCGCACCTTCACTTCTTTGATCACCGAAGTACCTCAATTGACCTGACAGTCGATGCCTCATCACACGGCCTAGGACCATACATCTCAACAAATGGACAGGCAATAGCATATGCTTCACGAGCCCTTACGTCTACCAAGCAAAGATACTCACAGCTAGAAAAAGAACTTTACGCAATTGTATTTGGCTGCCAATACTTCCATCATTACATTTATGGAAGGCAAGTCAATGTGTTCACTGATCATCGCCCTCTCGAAACCATTTTACGACAGCCTTTGCACAAGGCCCCAGCAAGACTACAAAGGATGATGCTCCAGATTCAGCCATACGACTTGAGTCTCACTTACCATCCTGGCGCTGAAATACCAGTTGCTGATGCTTTATCAAGGCTCCACCTGTCAGACATTGACAAGGCAAGCCAGAGAGAACTCAAAGCATATGTACACCAAGTTGTCAAATTACTCCTGGTGAGTGATTCAAAACTGCAAGAAATCCGCAACCAGTCTAAAGAAGACCCCCAGCTAGCTGCACTCAGACAAATTATAGAAACTGACTGGCCAGTTTGCCGCAAGCTATGTCCTAGTCACGTACTGCCATTTTGGGGAGTCCGACACGAACTGTGCATCAATGACGAAATCATATTCAAGGGAGACAGGATAGTGGTACCAGCATGTCTGAGAACCGACACGTTAAAACAGCTACACGCGTCCCACTTAGGAGTGGAGAAAACTAAACAGAGAGCCAGGATGCTTATCTACTGGCCATGACTGAACACAGACATAGAAAATCTGATTGTCAGCTGCTACACATGCCAAAAAAACAGCAAGAGTCTGCAAAAAGAGCCACTTATCTGCTCACCAGTTTCAGTTCTCCCCTGGCAACAAGTTGCCTGTGACATATTCACCTGGCATGGAGCCAGCTACCTCCTAGTGGTGGACTACCATAGCCGCTTTTTTGAAACTGATCTGTTGCGTGAATTAACATCTGCAGAAGTCATTTTGAAACTGAAGTCGCATTTTGCCCGCCATGGTATACCCCAGGTCATGATGTCTGATAATGATAGACAATTTGTGTCTCAAGAATTCAAGAGGTTTGCCAGAGACTGGGGATTTGAGTTAAAAACTTCAAGTCCAATATACCCCCAGTCAAATGGATTAGTGGGAAAGACTATCCAGACTTGCAAGAGCATCATGACCAAGGCAAGTGAAAATGGATCGGACCCATACCTCGGAATTCTGGAATACCATAACACCCCAATAGATGGTTTAGCCGCCTCCTCACAAATGCTGATGAGCCGCCAGCTCCGCTCAAAACTGCCATGCACAGAAAAGCACTTAGAAAAGAGATTGATACAGACTTCTGAATTCTTGGCGAGCAGAGAGATGGCTCAACACAGACAGAAATCCTACTATGACCGGCATGCTAGAGAACATCCCGAACTCAGAGGAGGTGACCAGGTCTTCTTCAGAAAACAGCCGGAAGTGCCGTGGAAAAGCGGGGAAATAATTAAAGAGGCAGATGAGCCTAGATCGTACTACATATCCACTAAAGATGGTACAATCCTTCGTCGCAACCGAAGACACTTAATCAAAGCAGCCTCTTCACTCGCACCTGATGATAGACCTACCATGAAGTACCCCTCCCAGGCTGTGTCAAGGTCACTAAACCTGGGACAGGTTGCAGATTGTCCTGACCCTGCCACAAGCATGAATCTGCACAGATCATTGCAGAGATTCCCGACTACTACCACCGAGCCCGGTATGGCCATAGCTGAGCCCCACCTGCCAGCAAGTGAACCGTCTAGCACAATTGAAGCACAAGCAACAGCTGCTCAGGCCACAAGATCCGGCAGAGTGGTGAAGCCACCAGAGAGACTAAACCTATAATGAATAAGGAAGTGACAATGAAGCACTTGTGTCTAGTGTAGGTCTGCCAAAACCCATTGGCAGCTGATGGGAGTGAGCCTTGCGCCTCCCGGTGTAGTGTTCTGTTGTGTCCTGTATTGAGTGATAATTTGCCAAGTTATTGGCAGTTAGCAGAGTAAGCCTAGCACCTCCATGCCTAGAGGTAGAAGGAGCTCATCCCTTGGAAACAGCTGAAGGGGGATGTAGCATTATGTGATACCTTGCTTTATGCTTGTGTTTGTGCACCAGCTGCTATTGCGTGCTTATGCTTATTTGCCTTGATGCTTTATGCTTGCTTGCTTTGCTTATAGTGTTCTTTATTATAGGTGCCTACCTAAAAGATTTATCTACCAAATATCACATCATCTTTGTTCTAAGATCTTACAGCTCACTGATATTAGCAAAAAGTGTAAAGACCGCCACTGTTTCGCCATATAGAACAATGATGAGAGAACTTTGATGATCTACTCATCATTGTTCTCAGACCGCTGATCAGAGCAGAATGATGAAAGACGTTTGCACAAAAACGACCGAAGATGTAAGATCTTTGTTCAAAGATTTCACTTTTAAGCGTTTTCTAACAAAAGATGTAAGATCTTAGCACATTGATGAGTGAAAAAACAGGTCTTTTATTTGTAAGTCAATAATATGAACTGCAAAAAAATTACCTAGCTATAAAATAGTATTAACTATAAATGACCAAGTTATAACTCTAGGTCTATAGGCTTGTTCTTTTGCACTAAGATCTTACATCTAAGATCTCACATCTTTCAGCAGAGATTTCTGTTCTTTTAACTCATCTTTGTTCTAAGATCTTACAGCTCACTGATGTTTACAAAAACTATGAAAGATGCCATCTTTCTGCCATATAGAACAATGATGAGAGAACTTTGATGATATACTCATCATTGTTCTTAGACCACTGA
>JAQQPU010015970.1:2245-20521 GCA_029168905.1 Artemia sp. Kazakhstan ARC1039
CTTTTGACTCATAAAAGTGTGCTAGAACTTTCGATTTCCAATCGAATCAGCCCCCTTTGAAGTTTATACGACGACCCCTTCTATATAAAGTGCTTCTGGGAAAAAAATACATGGAGTTTGGGGGGAGGCTAGCTGTCTTCCATATCACTTTTGACTCTTAAAGAGTGAATTACAACTTTCAATTTCCAATCAAATGAGCCCTCTAGGAAGTGCGCCTACCCCCAGGCCTGGGGGGCTGTTTCGACACCGGGACTTTTTGTTATCAGAATTTTGAACTATTTTTTAACAAAATATCTATCACACACTTTTTATCTGATGCATTTAGGGTGTGGAGGAGGGGCGGGGCTAGTTTCCCTCCGATCTCTTTTGACTCTTAAAAAGAGAACAAGAACTTTCAATTTCCAATCAAATGAGCCCTGTTCAAAGTTTATAAGAGAATCCCTTCCATAAGAACTATATAAGCCCCTAGAGCAGTACCCATAACGCCTGCCTCAGGGCCCTGGTGGGTTCTGTCGACACAGGAATTATTATTATCTGACCATTGAACTATTTTTCACGAGATCGCTTTTATAAAAATTTTATCGGATGGGCTTGGGGAAAAAAGGGTGTGGGGAGGGGGTTAGTTGCCCTCGCATATTTTTTTACTCTTAACAAATGAACTAGAACTTTCAATTTTCAAACGAAGGAGCCCCCTCTTAAATTTATACGAGCATCCCTTTCATAAGAACCATATACGCCCCCAGGACAACACTTACAACGCCTATCCCCCGGGCTCTGGGGGGAGTTTTTGTTATCTAATTTTTAAAAAATTACCAAAACAACGGCTGCCACAACATTTTTTGCGGCGGGGTTTTGGGAAAAAAAGCGGGGGGGGGGGGGGGGTGGCTAGTTTAAATTTCTTGACTCTTAAAAATTGAACTAGAACTTTCAATTTCCATTCAAATGAGCCCTCTATGAAGTTTATACGAGTATCTCTTTCACAAGAACCATACAAGCCCTTAGGGCATAACTTAGAACGCCTTCCCCTGGGCTCTGGGGGGTTTTATTGACGCCGGATTTTTTCTTATCCGACCTTTGAACTATTTTCAACAAAATGTCTATGTCAAAATTTTCATCAGATGGGTTTTGAAAAAGAGGACGTGAGGGGGGGGGCCGGAGGGCTAGCTGCCCTCGGATCTCTTTTGACTATTAAAAAGTGAGCTCGAACTCAATCAAACGAGCCCTCTCTGAAGTTTATACGAGCTTCCCTTTCATAAGAACAATATATGCCCCAGGGCATAACTTACAACGCCTTCCCGCCGGGCCCTTTGGGGTTGTGACGACTCCTGAATTTTGTTATCTGACTTATGAGCAAATTTTAACTTAATGGCTATCTCAAAATTTTTATTACATGCATTTGGGGAAAAGGGATGGGGGGGGGGCTAGTTGCCCTACAATATCTTTTTTACTCTAAAAAACTGAACTAGAACTTTCAATTTCCAATCAAATGAGCCATATTTGAAGTTTTTACGAGTATCCCTTCAATAAGAACCATATTGTCACCCAGGGCATGACTTACAATACGTGCCCTTTGGCCCTGGGGAGCTGTGTCGACCCCTGAGTTTTCGTTATATGGTCTTTTAAAAAAAAGCTATCTCAAAGTTCTTATTAGATGGGTTTGAGGAAAAAAAGGTGTGGAGGGGGGCCTAGGTGCCCTCAAATCTCTTTTGACTCTTAAAAAGTGAACTAGAACTTTCAATTTCCAATCAAATGAGCCCTCTTTGAAGTTAATACGAGCATCCCTTCCCTAAGACACATATATACCCCCAAGGCATAATTTACAACGCCTGCCCCCGGACCGTGGGGGGGGGGTGTTGTGTCGACACCGGATTTTTTTTATTATCTGTGAACTATTTTTTAAAAAATAGCAATCTTAAAATTTTTATTGGATGCATTTGGGAAAAAAGGGTTTTGAGGGAGGAGAGCTGCTTACCCTTCAATATCTTTTGACGCTTAAAAAGTGAACTACAATTTTTAATTTCTAATCAAATGAGCCCTCTCTGAAGTTTATACGACCATTCCTTCCATAAGAACCATATATGCCCCCAGGGCATAACTTATAACCCTTGCCCCTGAAGACTGTGGGGGGAGTATCCTGCTCAAACATGTGAACAAAATGTATAACAAAATGGCTATATAAAAAAAATTACATTTGATTGGATGTATTTTGGGAAATGGTGGGCGTGGAAGGGGTGTCAGTTGCCTTAGAATCACTTTCAACTATTAAAAAGAAAACTAGCCATTTAAATTTCCAGTCGAATGAGCCGTTTCTGAAGTTTCTACGACAACGCTGTCTATACGAATCTTGTATGCCCCCAGGGTATAACCTACAACCCTTGCCCTGTGGGCCTTGGGAGAGTTGCCATTCTCAAATACCTAATTTCCCGAACTTAAAACTACGTTGAATAAATTGGCTATCTCAAAATTTTGATTAGTTGGGTTTGGGCAAAAGGTGGACGTGAGAGGGGGGTTAGTTGCCCTCCAATCACTTTAGACTATTAAAAAGGGTACTAGCCCTTTGAATTTCCAATCGAATGAGCCTTTTTTGAAGCTTCTACTGCATTGCCTTTCATAAAAAAAAACCTTATATGCCCCCAGGGCATAACTTAAAACCCTTGCCACTAGGTTTGTGGTGGAGTATCCTCCTCAAAACATTTTTTATATCCAGAAATCAACTACGCTGAACAAAATGGCCATCTCAAAATTTTGATTGGATGTGTATGGGGGAATGATGGGCGTGGGTGGGGGGCTCGTTGCCCTCCAATCACTTTTGACTGTTAAAAAGGGCACTAGTCCTTTCAATTTCCAATCGAATGAGCCCCTTCTCCAACGACGAAACCTTCCATATGAAGTGCCTCTGGGAAAAGAATAATAATAAATAAATAGTAAAACATTGCAGCCGTATGGCCTTTACTCTAGGTAACGCTATAGCGTTGCCTCTGAAAAGGCGTAACTTTCTAGTTAATCCCTTGGAAACCCTTGGAAGTTTTTGGAAGAATAAACCCTTGGAAGTTTTTACATAACGGCACATTTACTTCTATTTGCAGTAAGTTCTATCCATTTTAAGTATGACTTGATTATTCATTTAATTTCTGTTCGTTTAGGATTCACTTATTTTTCTATAAATGCTTTAAGTGTTAATCAACTTTAAGTTTGAGGTGATTGTTTAATTTATGTTCTGATCATTTTTAGTTTGTTTTATTCAATAATAAGAATTTCTGTTTGTTTTTAGTTTGAATTTTTATAGGAATTTATTTCAGTTCGTCATAGGTTTTAATATGGCTAATTAAATTTATTTGAAAAACTCGTTTTTTGGAAAAATTTTTCAAAGTATTTTTTAGCTAATATGTTTTTATCGTTTCACTTTCAAAACATGTTCTATTTTCCTGTTATTAAAATTTTAGATTGAAACAGACATTTTGAACTAAATTTTAATATTAAGTCAAAGGTTTTGACCAACAGTAGTTTTGTTGGGAAAAATTTCAATAATAGTTTTACTAGTACAATTCTGAGTTAGTGGAGAAGGTCTTATTACTCATATGAATTTTATATTTGTGTAATCTTGGTCTTCTACAGTGCTGAAGTCATCACTTCAGTGCAGACACCCTTGAATATTTACTTATATTTATCCACCATTTTGTATTAGGAATTTTTACGTTGTATTTTGTTGTAATTGTTCGTTTGCTTAAATAAATACATGCTAATCTTATTTACTAAAGAAAATCCCTAAGCGAATTCCTGTATTGCGACTCAAATTTTCAGAACGGCGTTTACATTAAGAAAATTTCCTCCAACCTATAAGAAAGAAAAGAAAAAAAAAATTAAATCCGTGAAATAACTAAAGGGACACGCTTATGGAATCAAAGTAGTAAGGCCAAAGGGAATATCAGTTACACAAAAACCTGTCAGACCACTTTTTGGGGCTGCTATACCCATTCCTGGACCAATCAGATGTGTTTCTACAGAGGGTACTCCATATATGGTGAGATGAATATTGTAGCTGTGGAAGCCGGTTAATAGCCTAAAGCTTAAAGGTATCTGAGATGTCATCAAGTATCGCTTACATTGCTAGAGATGTCAAAAAATTATTTCATTTGCGTAGACCTAACTCAATTTGCGAAAAGGTAATCAGTTTGCATAACTCTGCTCTGAATATTCTTAATGATGATTTGAATAATAGGGATGAAACCAAGATGAGAACAATGCGACAATTATTTTAATTGGATAAAATGAGAGTGCCAAATGGGTTAAAACTGCTTACCAGTTATGTTAAGTCTGAGAGGATGGTAAGTCTCACGCAAATTGACATAAATGTTAGAATGACTTGATATTTATCAGTCTATGGAAACGGTTAGCGATGGCAAGAAAATCATGCGACTTGACTTAGCAATACTTCTGGGCTGTGTTCTGTATAATACACAAGTACATAATGAGAGATGGAGGGAAAATGTTTAATATTTCTTAGCAATGGAGTATACTAAAAAGTTGAAGCTAATAGAGTCGTAGGGCCCAAGATGATCTTGCAACTTGACTTAGCTATACTTCTTGGCTGTGTGATGTATAATACACAAGTACATAATGAGAGGGATGGGGGCAATGTATAATATTCTTTAGCAGTGGAGTATACTAAAAAGTTGAAGCTAATAGAGTCGGAGGCGCCAAGATGATCTTGCAACTTGACTTAACTATACTTCTTCGATGTGTTCTATATAATACACAAGCACATAATTAGGGATGGGGGCAATGTATACTATTCTTTAGCAATGGAGTATACTAAAAAGTTGAAAGTAATAAAGTTATAGATGCCAATAAAAGAATCTTAATATAGAAATTCAGAAAATTCCTTAGAAATCCTTAGAAATCAACTATTGAGATGGTTATGGATTTGAACCATCAAGGACTGCAACCACCAATGACCCTAACCACCAAGGACCTCAACCTCCAAGGGACCCCTCTCACCAACCTCCAAGGATCCTCTTCCCTCCATGTTTTTGGGCCCTCCCCCCATTTTTTATGCTTTTTTTAAATTAATTTTTTTACTTTTTTAAGAACTTTTATTTTATTTTTTTTATATTTTTTTAACAAAACTTTTTTTACATACCTTAAAACGAGATAAAACATACTTAAAACATAAGAAATTCACATTTAATATTTTCAAAGAACAAGATGAGAATGATTTAGATATGTTAGTCGTGACTTTTACTATTAGAAAAATAATGTTTATAGTAGAACTTTTCCTTTTTTTGGACTGAATTTTTTTTGAACGAAAATTAGTCAACATTTTTATATCTTTTTTTATTTATAAGGCTACATCAATCGTACTCTATGCTTGCTCATAGACTCTACGTGGTTCTCCCAGTGATACTAATTTTTTACATGTCTTAAAAAGACATAAAATATGCTTAAAACCCAAAAAAATCACATTTAATATTTTCAAAAAACGAAATGAGAATAATGGAGATATGTTAGTCGTGACTTTTACTATTTGAAAATAGTGTTTTTAGTAGCACTTCTCTTTCTTTTTTACTTGGAATTTTTCGACTTGGAAAATAATTCAACTTTTTTCTGTTATTTCATCACTTATAATAGATATTACTTTATCAATTTTGACTTTTTAGCATGCCCTAATACTAAGAAATACTTCTCAAAAGATATTTTCCATCCTTTCTTTCATAGGGCTGTCATATCATCAGTTATAATAGACATTACTTTATTCATTTCAACTTTATTCATACCCTTATTACTAAGCAATACTTTTCAAAAGACATTATTCTATCATATCCCTCATAGGGCTGTCATATCATTGCTTAGAATAGACATTACTTTATTAATTTTGACTTTTTTAGCATACCCCAATACTAAGCAATACTTTTCAAAAGACGTTATTCTATCATTTTACTCATAGGGATGTCATATCATCACCTAGAAAAGGTATTACTTTATTAATTTCGACTTTTTTAGCATACTCCAATACTAAGAAATACTTGTGAAAAGACGTCATTCTATCATTACCCTCATAGGGCTGTCATATCATCGCTTATAATAGATATTACTTTATCAATTTCGACTTAATTCGTACCCTAATACTAAGCAATACTTTTCAAAAGACATTATTCTATCATTTCAGTTATAGGGGTGTCATACTGTCATTTATAATAGATGTTACTTTATTAAGGTTAAGGTTTTTTTTACTAAGTTATGTAGTGGGCCACTTAACCTCCTGTAAGTTAGCCTAAGAAAGTAAAAGAATCTCCATGTAAATTACATCTTCAGATTTAGCATGTTGGAGTACTCTAACCACTTAAACTATCGTAAGTTAACATAAAAAAAAATCTTCAAGAAAATCACATCTTCAGATTCAGCATGTCGGAGAATTCTATGGTTTTCTGAGGGAAAAAATAGAAAAATGTCTTTTGAAAAGTATTGGTTAGTATTGGGGTAAGCATAAAGTCAAAATGAATATAGTAATATCTATTCTATGTAGTGCTTTGACAGCCCTATGGGGTAAATTATATAATAATGTCTTTTGAAAAGTATTACTTAGTATTGGGGTAACGTCTATTCTAAGTAATGATATGACAGCCCTATAAGGAAATGATAGAATAATATCTTTTGAAAAGTGTTTCTTAGTATTGGGGTATGCATAAAGTCAAAATTAATAAAGTAATATCTATTCTAAATAATGATATGAGAGCACTTTGATGGAAATGATAGAATAATGTCTTTTGAAAGGTATTGCTTAGCATTAGGGTAAGCATTAAGTTGACATTAATAAATTGAGGTCTATTCTAAGTGATGATATGTCACCCCTATGATGGAAATGATAGAATAATGTCTTTTGAAAAGTATTGCTTTGTATTGGGGTAATGTCTATTCTAAGTGATGATATGACAGCCCTATAAAAGAAATGATAGAATAATGTCTTTTGAAAAGTATTGCTTAGAATTGGGGTATGCATAAAGTCGAAATTAATAAAGTACTATCTATTCTAAGTTATGATATGAGAGCCCTATGATGGAAATGATAGAATATTATCTTTTGAAAGGAAGTGCTTAGTATTAGGTAAGCATAAAGTCGACATTAATAAAGTGATGTCTATTCTAAGTGATGATCTGTCACCCCTATGATGGTAATGATAGAATAATGTCTTTTGGAAAGTGTTGCTTAGTATAAGGGTATGCATAAAGTCAAAATCTATAAAGTAAGATCTATTATAAGTGATGATATGACAGCCCTATGAGGAAAATAATAGAATAATGTCTATTGAAAAGTGTTGCTTAGTATTTGAGTATGCAAAAAAGTTGAAATTAATAAAGTAATATCTGTTAAAATTAATGATATTACAGCCCAATGAGGGAAATGATAGAATAATGTCTTTTGAAAAGTATTGCTTAGTGTTGGGGTATGCATAGAGTCGAAATTAATAAGAGAATGTCTATTCTATGTGATGATATGACAGACCTATGACAGAAATGATAGAATAATGTCTTTTGAATAGTATTGCTTAGTATTGGGGTATGCAAAAAGTCAAAATTAGTAAAGTAAGGTCTATTCTAAGTGATGATATGAGATCCTTATGACGGAAATGATAGAATAATGGCTTTTAAAAAGTATTGCTTAATATTATGGGTATGCATAAAGTTGAAATTAATCAAATAATGACTATTCTAATTGATGATATGTCAGCTCTATGATGGAAATGATAGAATAATGTCTTTTAAAAGTATTGCTTAGTATTGGGATATGCATAATGTCAAAATTAATAAAGTAATAGCTATGATAAGTGTTGATATGATAGCCCCATGAGGGAAATGATAGAATAATGTCTCTTGAAAAGTATTGCTTAGTACTGGAGTATGCTAAAAATTTGAAATTAAGAAAGTAATGTCTATTCTAAGTGATGATATGACAGCCCTATGAGAGAAATGATAGAATAATGTCTTTTGAAAATTATTGCTTAGTATTGGGGTATGCATAAAGTTGAAATTAATAATGTAATATCTATTCTAAGTGAGGATATAACAGCCCTATGAAGGAAATGATTAAATAATGTCTTTTGAAAATTATTGCTTAGAATTGGGGTATGCAAAATGTCGAAAATAATAAAATAATGTCTATTCTAAGTGATGATATGACGGCCCTTTGAGGGAAACTATAGAATAATATCTTTTGAAAAGTATTGCTTAGTATTGGGGTATGCCTAAAGTCTACGTAAATAATGTAATGTTTATTCTAAGTGATTATATGACACCCTTATGATAGAAATGATAGCATAATGTCCTTTGAAACGTATTGCTGTGTATTAGGGTATACATAAAGTCATAATTAATAAACAAAAATATATGATAACTGATGGTATGACAGCCCTATGAGGGAAATGCTTGACTAACGTCTTTTGAAAAGTATTGCTTAGTATTGGAGTGTGCAAAAAAAGTTGAAATTAATAAAGTAATTTCTATTCTAGGTGATGATTTGAAAACCCTATAAGAAAAATTATAGAATAATGTCTTTTGAAAAGTATTGCTTAGTATTAAGGGTATGCAAAAAGTCGAAATTAATAAAGTAATGGATATTATAAGTGATAATATGACAGCCCTATGAAGGAAATGATAGAATAATGTCTTTTGAAAAGTATTGCTTGGTATTTGAGTATGCTAAAAAGTCGAAATTAATAAAGTAATGTTTATTTTAAGGGAAGATATAACACCCCTATGATGGAAATGATAGAATAATGTCTTTCGAAAAGTATTGCTTAGTGTTGGGGTATGCACAAAGTCAAAATTAATAAAGTAATATCTATTATAAGCGATGCAATGACAGCCCTCAGAGAGAAATAATAGACTAATGTCTTTTGAAAAGTATTGCTTAGTATTGGAGCAATCTAAAAAATTTAAATTAATGAAATAACATCTATTCTAAGTGATCATATGATGGCCCTATGAGAAAAATGATGGAATAATGTCTTTAGAAAGGTATTGCGACGCATTGATTTTTTCGAAGTTTCCTTTTTTACTTTGTGAATAGATGAGCAAAATATTAGGTAGAGAAATACGGTTACCCTTAAAACAAATAAGCCTTCACTGAATTCCGGATAAAAAGGTGGTTGGAAAGTAATTTCATAGAGAAATATGGTTCCCGTTAGCAAAACAAAACCTCGACTGACAAACGGATTAAAAGGAGACTAAGTTTTTGGAAAATTAAAAGTATTGCTTATTATTAAGGGTATGCATAATGTCGAAATTAATAAAGTAATGTCTTTTATAAGTGAAGATATTACAGAGAAATGATAGAATAATGTCTTTTGAGAAGTATTGCTTATTATTAGGGTGTGCTAAAAAAAGTCAAAATTTAAAAAGTAATATCTATTATAAGTGATGAAATGACCAAAAAAATTTGAATAATTTTCCATGTCCGAAACATTCCAAGTCAAAAAAAGAGAAGTGCTACTATAAACACTATTTTTCTAATAGTAAAAATCACGACTAAGATATCTGTATCATTCTCATTTTGATTTTTGAAAATGTTAAATGTGACATTTTTTGTTTTTAAGCATATTTTATGTCTTTCTAAGGCATGAAAAAATAGAGTATCACTGGGAGAACCGCTTAGTGTCTATGAGCAAGCATAGAGTATGATTGATGTAGCCGAATAAATAAAAAAAAAGATAAAAAAAGTTGAATAATTTCCGTTCAGAAAAATATTCAGTCCAAAGAAAAGGGAAAGTTTTACTACAAAAATTATTTTTCTAATAGTAAAAGTCACGACTAACATATCTATATCATTCTCATTTTGTATTTTGAAAATATTAAAATTGAATTTCTTATGTTTTAAGTATGTTTCATCTCCTTTTAAGACATGTAAAAAAATTTCTGTGTTAAAAAATATAAAGAAATAAAATAAAAGTTGAAAAAAAGTAAAAAAAATAAACTTAAAAAATATTAACATTAAAAAAAAATGTAAAAAAGGGGTAGGGACCCAAAAAGTTTGAGGGAGGGGGTCCCTTGGAGTGCGGGGAGAGGGGTCCCATGGACTTTTAGGTCCTTGATGGTTAGAGTCATTGGTGGCTGCAGTCCTTAATGGTTCAAATCCATAATCATCTAGCTAGTTGATTTCTAAGGATTTCTAATGCTTTTTCTTAATCTCTATATTAACATTCTCTTCTTGGCATCTATAACATTATTACTTTCAACTTTTAGTATACTCTATTGCTAAAGAATATCATACATTGCCCCATCCCTCATTATGTACTTTTGTATTACACAGAACACATCCAAGAAGTATAGCTAATTCAAGTTTCAAGATCATGTTGGCGCCTACGACTCTACTAGCTTCAACTTTTTAGTATAATCCATTGCTAAAGGATATTATACATTGTCCCACCATCCCTCATTATGTACTTGTGTATTATACAGAACAAAGACCAGAAGTATTGCTAAGTCAAGTCACATGATTTTCTTGTCATCGCTAACCGGTTCCATAGACTGATACATATGATTTCATTCTAACATTTATGTCAAGTTGCGTGAGACTTACCATTCTCTCAGACTTAACTTAACTGTTAAGCGGTTTTAATGCTTTTGGCACTCTCATTGTATTCTATTAAAATAATTCTCATATTAATCTCATCTTGGTTTTATCTCTATTATTCAAATCATCGTTAAGAACACTCAGAGCAGAGTTGTGCAAATGGAATACCTTTTCGCAAATTGAGTTAGCTTAATGCAAATGAGATATCATTTTGATATCTCTAATAGTGTATGCGATACTGGACGAAATCTCAGATACCTTTAAGCTACAGGTTATTAACCGGATTCCATAGCTACAATATTCATCTCACCATATATGGAGTACCCTCTGTAGAAATATCTCTTATTGGTCCAGAAATTGGTGTAGCTCCCCCTGAAAGTGGTCTGACTGGTTTTGTGTATTTGATATTCCCTATGGCCTTACTACTAATCAGCACATAATATTTAGCCGGCTATCGAAAGAATCATTTGCGTAAAATTTTCTTGGAGGTAAAAACACATTTATGTCATGCCAATTAAAGCATACAAGCTTTAAATATTCGGAAAATAAAACAAAATATGAAGAGCAGTAATGTACTTTATAGGAAATTTACCTGAAATAGGACGGAGAAATTATTTGGAAATTAAATTGGTGTTTCCTTTTCTTTTCAAATCTGAAGACTGTGCTGCCAAATTAAATTCATGTTTTCTTTCGTTTGCTTTCTTATTTCACTGCTGTAATATAAGAGCAAAAATAGTTGGCGTATCTAACCAGTCTTTTTGATCAGAAAACAAACAAACAAGGTAACTAAGATTTAAAATTCTGGATGCTGCCTAAAACAACAACTTTCTGTTTAGTAGGGTCAAGTTTGCGCTTAAATATGGGCATAAAATTAAGGGTAGATAAAAATTAAAGAATGATTAAAAATTTTAAATATTAAGTTAGAGAACCTAAGCCAGTTCTTCTCAGAGATTGTTCTGTCACAACCATCTCCCTTTCTCCCCAAAAATACGCATTCCTTTTTTTTCGAAGTTTCGCTTTTTACTTTGTGAATAGATGAGCAAAATATTAGGTAGAGAAATATGGTTACCCTTAAAAAAAATAAGTTCCACTGAATTCCGGATAAAAAGGTGGTTGGAAAGTAATTTCATAGAGAAATATGGTTCCCGTTAGCAAAACTAAACCTCGACTGACAATCGGATTAAAAGAAGACTAAGCTTTTGGAAAATAATAAACAATAATAATAGACAATTTGAAAACTCTTGGAACTTGAGTTTTAACGACTATGCTGCTGAAATACATAAAAAAATCTACTTTTGATGTTTTTTCGTGTATTTTAAGTTATTAGGCTTGAAATTACTTGACAAAAACCTTCAACAGTAAAACAGGTCAACATAAGAGATTTTTAATATCAATATTCAGTTTTATGGGAAAAGCTATCAACAAAACTATTCATGGTAATGGATAGTAATTATACAATGATCCTTGTCAATAGTACCATAAATTGGGACCCTTCAGGGTTGTATGTATTCACTGTGGAGTCCTCCATTTTCCCGATGAAAGAGGAGTCAACAAAGATGATTCATTGGGAGGTTATTACCTCCTTGGTGGAATTGCATTGCCGCCTCCACAATTTTTAAATGAATTGGTTTCACCTTTTATAGGACGACCCTTGCTCTCCACAAGCAAACCCGAAACATGAAATCATGCTTTGCATTGGTTTCATTCATCGTGTGATGATCAAACCACAAATAGTCGAAATGTTTTCAACTTTAAAGTTTCTGGACAAATTTACTACAAAATCGATTTAGCAGCACTTCCATCACAAACCCTCGAAGTTGATTTTGAACTATCTTCGTATAGCGTAATGTAATTCTTAGATCCCGATGTAGGGATCTAAGAAGTAGACCCCTATTATGTAGTTGCCACTTTTCGACGCTTAAAAAAGGACAATGTTTCTCACAAAGTTGATATGAACAAGAATTCCGGAAATGCTACGGCATTGAAAGACCACAAGTGATGATTTAGGGATCTGTCACAAGTGATGACAAGAGGTCGAAGTAGATACTTCAAAATTCATTTCCAGGAGGAATCTATGAGGCTTTTAATCCCCTCCTGAGTGCTTCATTCACCTATCTCAACTGCTTCCCAAGATACACAATGGCCTTTCACCTAGGCCTAAGTTAGACACAGCGTAGACTAATATACAGGCTATTTGAAAACAAAGCTAATGGTTTTTTCATCCCTGGAAATCTTTTAACGATGAATTTTTCATTCATATTTGGAACAAAGTTTTTTCTCATAAAAATTTCTATTCGGGTTGAATAAACTTTGTGAATCGGTTGAAATTCCATGCATATATGTCTTGATGTATTATTTTCTGGGATTGTCAATACAAAAAAAAATAATATCACAGCATAAAATCTTTTATGCTCGGAGACTATTTAATTAGATTAATAAACGAATATACAACTTACCTTAATTAAGTATTTCTTTTTTATCGGAATTTCAATGATTCCAGGTGAATGTACTGTAGATCATTCCTTTGGCCTTGGACTGGGGCAGGTGGGTGACATTTCCTACAGCAGTGTGTATATTCAAAGGCCCTAGCCTACTTCTACTCCTGTTTGTGGTAATTTTCATTCATTCTAAGTTAGAGTTGATTATTCATTTTGATTTCTATTCGTTGTGGAACTTGGTTTTTCATTGACAGTAATTTCTATTCTTTTTATGTTTAAATTATTATTTAAGTTATTTCTGCTCGTCTTTGGTTAAGTGTACCTTTTTAATTTTCTTTGAAAAGTATCTTTTTGAAAAAGTTTTTTGAATGAATTTGTGTTTGTGTTTAAATGACATTTTTATTTATTGGTAAGCAGAGGATTTTTTTTCGTTTTTTTTATTAACCTTTAAGAACATGGCTCGTTATGTGTATTTTTTGACAAACTTTTTATATTGTTTTTTTCTATTGAACTTTGGATGGATGGATAGAGGACATTATGCAAAAAATGGATTGAAAACCTCCATGATTTTGGCCTTCTATAGGTTGAAGCCAACTTGACTACAATCATGTTACAACTTTAATATAGACGAATATTGATTGACCATTGGATTATAAAATATCTTTAAGTTTTGAATTTTGTTTTAAATTAATATTTGTTTGTATATGGGAATTTTAATCTAAGTTGTTAAGAAGATTCCTGTTTTTTTGTGTGTACCTAATAGAAACAAAAATTGGACAAGGGAATCAATGCAGCCGGTTCAGTTTCGGGCTAAGGCTCCCATGATTTAAAAGCTTAATTGTGGTACTTTTGTGGCTTGAAATTATAAGTAGATCTACTTAAGGAAAAAACAAACAAACTCTGCGTTAAGAATCAATGAAATCATATTTTTCTCTAAATATTTATTGTCCCTATTAAGTTTTGCTTGAATTGGATTTTTTTTAGTCTATACTATCTCTCCGTCAAAAAATTCCTTCTAAGTTTTTGTCGGGTCCCTTAAGTCGTTGATTCATAACCTTTGCTATGCATTATGTTCTGTATATACGTTCTTTTGACAAAATGTATACATTTAGTGTCTTTTGATTTAGTTCAACATTCCCCTCGACATCCCCTGAAGGGGGATACTGAACTAACCTAAAGACAATATTTGCATCATAATACTAATGCTTCTACTCCTACAACTACTGGTACTATTACTATAACTAATTAACCTAAGGGCATTAAGGCGGAAATTTTTGGGCAATATTGCAACTGCATTGAAATAAATCGAAACACACTATGCAAAAATAGGTTCCTAAGAAGGCGTATCAGCAATGCTTCAGGACCGGTTGATGGTATTAAGTGAAAAATTTCATCGTGTGTTGAAGGAGATGTTGAAAAGAAGGTGCTATTTGCATACTGCTACTAATGCTACAACTACTATTATAACTATTGCTAAGCATAATTACTGAATTTATCCTGAGCGCTATGGGGGGGGGGGTGTTTTCATCCCTAAACGGATAATTATAATACCTTTATGTTACGCTGAACAAAGAGGCCATATCAAAATGTTGATCAGAAATATTTGGGGAAATGAAAATCTTGGGAGGAGGAGATTATCTCTCCGATTACTTTCGACTATCAAAAAGGGAAATAACCTTCTCAATTTCCAATCAAATGAGCCATTTTTGAAGAATTTACGACAGCGCTTTCTATAAACACCTTACATGCCCCGGGGGCATAACGTGCAACCTTAGCCCTGAGGTATGTGAGGGGGAGGGTTTGTCAGACTCAAAGACATAATTTCCGAACCCTTTAAATAAGTTCAACAAGATGGCTGTATCAAAAATTTGATCGGAAATGATTCGGGAGTGATGGGCGTGGGAGAGGGGGGCATTCACCCCCCCCCCCCAATCAATTTTGACTATTAATTAGGACACTAGCCCTCTCAGTTCCAAATAAAACAAAAAATCGCGAAGAAAGGAAGAAAACGAGGACAATTAACAGCCAGTGAAAAAATTGAAAAAGTATGCAAATATTTCGGTCAAGACCTCCGCTTGACCGTCCTCAGTGCAGAATAAAACTGATAAAAATATAAAAACCNACGACCCTTTCCGAGTAACGGTGAAAGGGTTACCCTTTCACCGTTTCTAGGAAAGAGTGTCCAATTTTAGTTTGGTGTTTTTATTTTAAGGTTTGGTTTTTGTATTTTTATCAGTTTTATTCTGCACTGAGGACGGTCAAGCGGAGGTCTTGACCGAAATGTTTGCATACTTTTTCAATTTTTGTCACTGGCTGTTAATTGTCCTCGTTTTCTTCCTTTCTTCGCGATTTTTTGTTTTTTCATGATTAGCCAGTGTGGTCTCAGAAATTATTTACCTCTCAGTTCCCAATTGGATGAACCCCTTTTGAAGTTTCTACAACAAAACTTTCTATAAAAAGCTCATATGCCCCCAGGACATAACTTACTACCTTTGCCCCGGGGGGCTATGGGTGGATTTGTCATTCTCAAAGACACAAATTCCGGACCTTTCATCTACTTGAAACAAAATGGCTATATCAAAATTTTTATTGGATGTGTTTGGGGAAATGGTGGGTGTGATATGGGGGTTAGTTGCCCTCCAATCACTCTCGACTATTAAAAAGGGCACTAACCCTTTCAATTTCCAATCGAATGAGCCCCTTTTTGAAGTTTCTACGAAAGTACTTTCTACAAAAACCTCATATACCCCCAGGGCATAAACTAAAACCCTTACCCTGAGGGCTGTGGGGGGGGGGGAGTTTCATCCTCAAAGACCTAATTTTCAGAATTTTCAACTTCGTTGAATAAAATGGCTATCTCAAAATTTTGATTGGATGTGTTGGGAGAAATGGTAGGCGTGAGAGGGGGGCTTGCTGCCCAGGAATCGCTTTCGACTTTTAATAAGGGCACTATCACTTTCAATTTTCAATCGAATAAGCCCTTTTTTAAGTTTTTACGACAACACTTTCTATAAAAGTCTTGTAGGCTCCAGGGGATAACTTACAACCTTTGCTCTGGGTGCTGTGGGGTGGGGGTTGTCATCCTGAACGACATAATTTCCGGACGTTTCAACAACGTCGAACAAAAGGGTTATCTCAAAATTTTGATTGGATGTGTTTGGGAAAAAGGTGGGTGTGAGAGGGGTGTTAATTGCCTTCCAATCACTTTTTACTATTAAGAAGGACACAAGCCCATTTAATTTTCAATTTAATGAGCCTTTTACGAAGTTTCTTCGATACAAAGTGTCCTGGTTGAAAACCAAAAAACCAAAAAATAAATAATACACTATGCCAACACCGTTCTTTACTTAGGCAGCGCAATCTGATAGGGTCTTCTGATAACCTAGTTCAACACCATAGTTCAACAACCCTCCTCTAATAGTTCCAAGTTTGTAACGCTAACTATTCCTGAAGTACGGTAAATAGGTTCTATCAACAGCTTGGATTTTTAGGTTGTCTTTTGATTTAGTTCAATAGCCCCATAATTTCCACTCCTAGTTTCAAATTGATGCTCTTAAATGTTCTTGAGACCTATCAGATATGCCTAGACAGTTTTGATGTACTGAGCGTCTTTTGATTCAGTTCATTACACCCCTCAAAATTTCCCGAGTTATCGCTTAACATTATTAGGCGTCCCTAAAATACTGCAGATGCACTTTTATTTTAACGTGGATGCATACAGTGTCATTATCTTTGTTTCAGCAGCCCCCGCAGCTTTCTTTGGAAATTTTAAGCTAACTCCTTAGCTGTTCTTGAGGTTGCTCAGATATTCCTACTTGACAATCTTGATACCAACAGTATCTTTTGGTTTAGCTCAACACCCCTCTCAATATTCCTAAAAATTTTCATCTAAATGGAACCATTCCAAAGAAATTGCAGATACGTCTTTTTGACAACCTGGATTTGCCCATTGTCTTCTGATTTAGTTCAACATCCTATAAATATTCTCTGAAAATTTCAAGTTAATACTATTAACTGCTTCTGAGATGTTGCTGACACACACTTTTGATAACCTAAATTCACAAAGCGCCTTTTCATTTGTTCAACTTGCCCTTCCCTGGGTGCCAGCAAGGCGCCCATGGAAGTTTGGGACTATGAAGTAATTATAAGAAAACCAAAGGAAAAAGAGCAGAATAGGGAAAAAACAAGGAAAAAACATTTGTGTTGCCCCATTGTTGACTGCCTGCCAATAGATTTTGACCCTTAATAAGGAAAATAAAAGTTCTAATTTATGACTGAGTAACCCGTTTCAAGTTTTTCACAAATATTTTTTCTATATGATTTGGATGCAAACTACTTTGATAATGCGTTACTTTTTTTTATAAACAATTGAGTCAAATGGTATTAAATATTTTGGTTTTTGATAACCAAGTTTAAAACTGTCGATATTGTTGAAAAATTAATTAAAAAAACTTTTTCTACAAAATAAGTTTTTCAAAGAATAGTAAAGAACTCCATTAAACAAAAAAAGAGCAAAAATAAAATTGAATAATCTACTAAGTGTGAAACTACCACAAATCAGCATCGATAAATAAATGAAACCCAAAGCGAACAGAAATTACAATAAATTGCCGAGTCAAACTCAAAAAGAGCAGAAATTAACATAAGTTGGGCGCAAAACACCTATGCCTTCCCAAGGCCAGAACAAAATTTGCACTTTACTGAAAAAATATAAATGTGTTTACTTTTATAGCTTTAATAAATCAAATAATATTAACATTTCGATTACTAAATAGTAGGGAAGGGGGTACCAGCCCAAACGGGGCATAATTTATGCATGTTGTTATGGGTTTTGTCACTGAGAATGAAAAAAAGGATTTTTCTCACTTTGATGTACTTTCAAGGTCTATTTATTTATTGTTTGTCCAGGTGTAATGACACTGGGATGAAGTTTGCACATGCTTATTGACGGTGGGGAGAAATGTATTGACCTAGGACTCGAGGGGGAAGTGGATTTCTGAGAAATTAATTGCGTAATCGACTAGGACAAGTGGATTTCCGAGAAATTCCCTTCTAAGCCAATCAGGGGGTCGGAAATATTAGCGGGAGAGGTTTTCAGAGAATATAAGGAAAGGATTTTTGCTATTGTTTTTTATTAGTGTGTGAATAGAATTCAAAGGAGCGAGAACAGTTTGACTTTATTCATTTGGATATATTTGTGCTGATGATGAGTGGAATGTTTACCCTATTAGAAGTTGATAGTGGAGTTAGTAGCAATAATACAAGAGCACCA
>JAQQPU010015971.1:0-20519 GCA_029168905.1 Artemia sp. Kazakhstan ARC1039
GATCCGTTTGAATTTTTTTATATGAATCCTGTTCGAGAATACTTTCAATGGCCTGAGCAACTTCAACGCCTCTCTTTGTTCGCAATGGAATTGCATATGCATAGCGACTAAAAACACTGATTGTAAGTAGAATGTACTTGTACGGTGTAATGTGACGTCTTTGAATCTCATCTAGAGTTAGGAGATCTGCTTGCATTATATGCAATGGGAAAAAGGCTTTAGTTTTTCGATATTGATTAGCACGAAGTCTATGATTTCTATGCAGAGTGCAACTTGATTAATTTTGTAGATAGTCTTGTACACTTTTAGTGTGAACACCAGTGACCGTGGAAAGAGTGGTGGGTGAACTTAAACTCCCCGCTTCACCAATATTTTCATAAACACCTTTCAGAACTTTAACCATTTTGAACGTAAATACGTTGTGTAACGTCCGCTACCCTTTTGTATACTAGTTGTGGTTGGTGATGGTGACATGATACGTTTTCGCTTTTTCCTCGCAACCATTGTCAAGTTTCCACTAGGTGTACTAGTATTTTCCAAGATTGATTTAAAATGTTCTTCTTCTTCTTCTTCCTCTTCATATTTTAATGGTGTTGTTGTTGTTGTTGTTGATGTATGTTCATTTATTTTTTTTAGAATTTGTCTATTGCTAATAAGACTTTTGGGGAAGTTTAATGTATTTAGAAAGTTGTATATATGAGCGTCAAATGATAATAGTCCTTTACGATTTGTAACCATATCATAGATTAAATCAAGTTGATTATAGCTCTTGCCCTGAATTATAATCCCTTTCCTATTGCTCTCAACTTGAATATGATCTTGACCACTTTCCATGAGATAGGTTAGGAGTCGTTTATTTTGTTCACGATATGAGTGGGGCATTAGATTTCTGATTTTCAATACAATTGAATCCAATTCCTCCTTCTGTAATTGTGTTTCACCAGCAGCAGCAGCAGAATCCTGAGGAGATGATTCTTTTTTGTGATCAATACCAGTGACTTTCGACCGATAGGGCTTGTGTTTGTCCACTCGGCGAAGTGCATCTTGAAGTAAAAGCAGTTTTTTATCATCCTCAATATTCTCGTTGTCAAGGAATTTACTCAGGTTGCTCTCAAAGTGTTCCACGGGTGAGAGAGCGAGTTCTATTGGAGTCAATTTATAGGGTTTTGCCATTCTCTAGAGAAAACTGTTTACAAGTCCTGCAATTATTGGCAGTAAAAGTGTGAAAAAGCTACCGAATTTCTCTAGAGAAAACTGTTTACAAGTCCTGCAATTATTGGCAGTAAAAGTGTGAAAAAGCTACCGCCCGGCTTTAGAAGTCGTTTCTTTTTAAAATTATTTCCTTTGTTTTTAGAGGCCAATGTACGTACAATGGAACGATGTTGCTTTGCCTGTAGCTTAACTACTTCTGGCAGTTGAACATTACCCTCGGTCAAATTTAAACAAAGTTCATATATTAGATTAATGAAATCATTGTCAATACCATGTTTGAGTATGGCTTTCCTAAGCGAGGGTTTTGAAGTGCTAAGAACTGAAAACAGATGTCTATTTTCATGTAGTTTCTTCAGTGTCATAATAGCGACTAATAGGTCTTTTTAGTGTTCACGGGGAGATATACTGTAATTTCATTGTCGAAAATATCTATGACTACACGCAGATCCTCGGGTGTATTTTGATTAAGATCCAATAGGATATAGCCATAGGGTTTTTTAGTTGCCTGATTGTATGCTGAGAGCAGAAATTTAGGGGCGCCTGGATAGATTTGTTTATTGAGAGTTATTAGGGAGCTGGAATCATGAACAACTCTGTAGATGATATAGTAGGTGCAGTTCAATGCAAGTGTTCGCATACATTTGCTCTGATGAAAGAGATTGTGTAGAACCAGAGTAACGGAAATCTGTTCATGATGAGAGCGGACGGTGAACAATTGCAGCATTTCCTGGGACCATTGTTCAATAGATTCAGCCAGATCGTCAATAATCAGCCAAGAGTTTGCTTCAATAATGTTGAAAACATCAAGTCCCTGTATGAATTGTATCTGCACCAATCCCGTGGTGGCAATTGCTTTTATTTTAGTCACGCCGTCTTGACAAACATAGACCTTGTCGGAAATGGTACTCATGGCAATTTTTTCTACATTTACAGTAAAGTTCCTGTAGTTGTGGGAACGAATTGCCAGCAATTTGGCTCGTGGAATTGTATTTTGAACAATACAATTCCTATAGATCTCCATGTCGAAATTCTTATCCACATAGCGCGTGGGTACTCCTTTGCAACGTTTCTTGATTTCCTCGTCGTGTGTCTGTATAAAGTACACCTTCGGACTTACAAACATACCACTGGAAATCAAGTCGCTTCCCGTTTCTGATTTAAAAAATAAAAGCTGATTTGGCGCCCGACGTTTCACTAGCTCTGGGTAAAGCCCACTCCAATTGGTGTAGTCCATCCGTGAGCTGATAATTTCACCGTGCGCCAAATCATCAATTAGATTTGGGGTTTTTACTTTTAACAGTAGAGAATCTGTGTCCCCGTAGCAGACCTCTACTTGCCCCTTCTCCGGCCACTGTACCCTAGCAACATTGTAGTAAAATTCCAACATGAGCTTTTTAGAGATCTCCAAGATCGCACTGCCTGCAGCAATATTTTTATTCAGGACAATGCTTCTTTTTTTCTATTCAATAGTACCATGTCCGGGCCAATGATTGTGAAGGAAGTGTAATTTGGATCGACAATAATTCGAGCACATTGTTTGGGATCGGTCACGACGTCACAACGATTTCTATTGCGAACACTCTCACACATTTTACCAAAAGCCGAATTCAAAATGAGCTTATAAATTTCTTTTTCGGCTTTCGTTTGTGCTTCAGAACGTTTCTTGACAAAAGTGTCAACAAACGTTTTCAGATAGGGTTTTTGGCTAAACTGGAGGGCTCTATGAACCTTTGTGACATTGAAACCGTTGTTGCACATCCATTTTAAAGTCACATGATGTACAACAATATTTTTTTTCGGCAGAAGGTTAGCAATAAGTTTTTGTTTTGAAGTTAACCAATGCAATCCGTCCACCTCGACTAAACGCCTATTGCGAGGGATCAAAGAGTCCCTAGTCACTGGTCTATTGATGCACGGAAAAAAATCCTTTACTGAATCGTAAAGCTCAACTGGTATCTCCCCATCAATTTCAAAAAACCATCCAACCGGCCCATTCTCCTCAACACTGTCAATGTTGGGGAAATGGGGAGTTTGAGGGTCATTGAGCCATTTATAGTCATCACAAGGTAGCGCATAATGGGACATGGCCGAGGGGTAGAGAGAATTCATATCAAGGAAAACTGCATCCGATTTTGTCCCCGTCTTCTCTCCAGTTGGATCAGTTTCCAAGATACGATCTCCGTGAAAAACAAATCCACCCCTCATTGACCTTTCGACGAACAAGTGCTGATCGATGTCAGTGATTAGCCCAATTTTTTCCCCTCTAATTTTTAGGATGAGATCCATCACCAAATGAGGAGATGAAAAATAACATCCCAAATCAAGATTAAATTCCCCATTTTGTCCGTATTTTTACACATAATGTCTAACAAAGTTAACACATCACTCGACAAATACAGCTTGCAGTAGTCAAACCCATTTTTACACCCTCCCTCTGCCCACACTTTTTTAGCAAAACTGTATTCGTCGGGGGTGCACCTATGATCGTGTAGACTGTCGTAAAACGATTCAATCGAGGGAATAGTTTCCTCGGCGAATCTCGACATGGAACAATAATAATCATAAGGATATATGCCCTTGACTGTCAACAAATCATATAAATCATTTGGAAATTGTTGCTTGAGAAGGGGGAAAGCGTTGCAGCCGTCATCGTTTTTCTGCACTTGAATTAATTCGCTCAATGATTTAGAGAAAAAACTGTAGGAATCTAAAAAGCGAATTTTATTCGTGTACTCAACGTCGTCTTCAACAAATCTCCACATAAATTCCAAAACCAGCAGCTTTTTCGATGATTTAGGAATGATTTTGTAGGAAAAGCTGTCTATCACCCATGCATCATCCACTGTTCCATTTCTTTGAAGATGTGCCATTGCTGGTAGCACATAATTTACATCTTTGGGAGGCTCATAAATAACCCAGACCCAATTTTTAACATTATCTACCATCGGTGTCCTAACTGAATATAAAACTCCTTTTTTATTTGGTTTCTTTCCCCCCCCTTTACAAATTCCGTGTCATACTGGAGAACAACCACCCCCAACCCAAGATTTTCATTTGCTTTTTCAAATATGGTTATTTCTTTCAAGGACACCGGATATTTCCCCTCTAAACAGTCAAAATTTACTTTAGGGAAATTTTCTCCACCGTTACGAGCAAGGCTGTCGAGATTTTTGATTGATGACTCATCTTTTAATGTTTTATGGGCTGCTTCTAAAAATGCATATTTAAAGCATTGCAGCCCCGTGTCAAAATAGAAACTCTGAGCCCCTTTGGTAGCTGACAAATCAGGGTGGCATTTTATTTTTTTCCCCCCCCCCCGTAAAATAAAGTTTTTTTTAAATCTACTGAGATTCAGATCCATGTGTTCAATGTATAAAATTGTGGACCCGCTTCCCCTCTCGTTAAATGTGTCCAAAGTCGATATTAATTTATTTACCCAGTTGAAAAAGTTACCCTCAAATTCATTTAGACCAGGGTAAAAAGTTTGGTTGCCAGTTGAAAAATGAAAATAAAAAATGTCCCCAGATGTCCCCTTTTGTAAATAAAATTTTTGATTTACTGATGCTTTAATCCCCCCTTGACCCCCCAATTCTGAATCTGAATCTCAATAAGTGCTCGAATTCGGTCGATGTAGGTATAAAGAACATTTACAGGGTCTGTTAAAATGACGCCCCCGTCAACCACGTTTTCCTCGGGAGGGTTAAAATCTACCCTATGTGTTTGTAAGTGACCTAGAGCAGACTCCAACAAATAAAATTCACGTAGTTCCGAGGACACGACACTATTTTCATGTCCTGCACCTATTTGTACAGGATCCAATTCACTAGTTATAAATTCATCGTCAAAAATGTCCCCGGAAAAATTAGGTCCAACAATTTGCATTGTTGTTGCTGTATTACTACTACTATTACTAGCACTAGGTGTATCATTAAGCGGAATGGTGGGGGGGGATGACATAGAATTGTCAATAACACCACTCCCCGTCTGTTCAATTGCAATGGTTGTAGATGGCATGAAATCCCCTAGGCTAGTTAGCATGTCTTCCAGTGTGTTTGGGGACAGCTGATCGAGCCAGCCTGTATTGTCCTGTGACGTAATTTCTATATGAGGACCCGATTCAGATGCACTAGTAACATCGCCTAAATGCTCACGCATGAATCTATCTGTCCACTCCGGATCCTCCAGCATCTCAATGTCACAAGTTAAATCATCTAGGCTGGCCATGTCCCTAAAACAATCATTAAGAAACCCTCTATGCCACTCCATATTGTCTAGAACTAATGAAGGTTCGTCTCTAAACTCCATTGGTGGTGCTAGAATTGGTTCAGGTCCAGTAAATGCTGATGGTTCATGATCCAATGGCACTGCTATTTCATTAATCTATAGAAAAAAAGGGCTTATTTTTTATGTGAAATAACCATTATTTTTATAAAGTTAATAAACTATGTCAATTTTTCATAGTCATTGTCCCACCACCTGAACAATTAAAAGAAACAAAGTTACATTGGCATACGTCTTTCATAATGACAACAGAAAATGTTAAAAATATATTTGTTTTAGTCAGGAAAATGAAGCCTTATTCTTAGAGGATAAGTTAGAACAAGAGAATGATATATAAAACTAATGGTTTTATTCGAAAAAATATAATGTTCAGAATGAAATGCAAAATGGGGATCCAACTCTAGTGCCTGCCCCTCTTGATTGTAAGTCTCAATAAAACCCGACCATCGTTCAACCGAGGCAGTATGTTCTATGAGGCATTGCTCTTCAGCCTCAGTTAATGGGCATGAATCCCATACATTGGATGCTGGTGGTGGTGTAGGTGTAAGTTTCTCCCTTTTCTCGACAATCCGAATTTTCCTATGTCGCTTGGTGATGGATTTGATTGAAGTGCTGGTAGCAGTAAACCTGGACTAAATAAATCATTGTAAGAAGAAGAACTTTTTTCTCCCTCCATATCAACGATTAAAGTACCAGTTCCGCAGGACACAATTTTTCTTTTCAAAGGAAAAGCTTTAAAAATTTACAAACGATTTAAGAATTAAAGCTTAGGTAAATACCCCGATGGCGACTCTTGTAACAACTTTTATTATTAAAGTAGCCTTCACCGTTATCTAAGATTTTTCTTTTGATTGTTTCAAAAATTATGAAGTTCTTCAAACATTACCCGGAACTTGTCTGTTAAACGAAACACACTCTAGAATTACGCTGTGTACGATCTGACAGAAACCGATTTCCCTTTGTGGGTTCGGTTATGATTTGCTTGTTCTGAGTGAGAAAAACTAAGATGCATGTATATATTAATTGTCTATTGGATATATAGAGATGGTTAGGGGTTAGGTATTTAATATAATTTGTTCTACGCGGCCTGCTTTCCATAATTTTGTTTCTACAATATTATATTATCATCATGTTTTGGTATATTTCATTAGGATTAATATAACTTCACTTCTTTGGGTGTGTTTCGTTTAACAGACAAGTACCCAGTATTCCATTTTGTCAGTGGTGCCGCGTTGAACTTTAGAAATAGGAACTAATTAGTTAACTTTGTTGACACAAAAATTTAAACATTAAAAATCGGTTGAATATCATAGACGAATATTCAAAAAAAGTTACTTATTGTTCTAATTGAACCATCCTTGTGTTTCAAAAATCGTTTATAAAGAATTAATTAAAAACACTTTTTCTACAAAATAAGTTTTTCAAAGAAAAGTAGAAAACTCCATTAAACAAAAAAAGAACAAGAATAAAATCAAATAATCTAGATATCTCAAGCATAGATGAAGCTGTAGGGTTTTTAAACATAAAATTGTTACAGCCAGAAGGCTCCTGCATCTCATTATCCCAAATATACATGCTAATTCAGTTATATCATGTCCTATATTTTTACAACTCAATCGCCAAAGAGCATTATTCACCTCAAGCGTAGAAGGAACCTATTTAATAAATTATTAAAATATTTTCAGAATATCTATTTACACTTACGTCAAAAATCACAGCTAGCTCGCTAGATTCCTTCTTTCCTTCAGAATGAGGAGCGAAGCGAATTACAGTTGGCCTGATTGAATTTAATGATTCGATTATCCCTGTCTCAACGTTGTCCTGGGATTCATCCAACTTAGTACGCTTTTGTTGTGATGGCTGACAACAGTATCCTAAAATAAAAATAAAAATTATTTTCAGTTTTCAAACTATTTAGCTTACAAGAGGGCACTGCCCCTTCAATACCACAGTACCAAACTCCCAAAAGTTGAAAAAATGGCACAATTTAATTAGCTAGTTCAATTCTTACTTATTCAGAATATTAATGGAGGGCACTGGGCCTTCAATTCCATAGTACCAAACACAAAAAGTTGACAATTATAGATCTTTTTTCAATTTTGTATGCAAAGGTTTTAAAACTTATATACCTAAATTGCGAAATACTTAAAATCACAGAAAAAGGAAGAAGAAGACCCCTAGACATAGCCTAAACCAAAAAATTATTAAGTATATGAAGGGGTTCGCCCTCTAGTCAATACCTCACCCTTTACGCTAAAGTTTTTTTTAGCACTTTCAAAAGAGGTATCTATTCTAATTATCCGGCCTTTTTGATTCAAGAGTTCGTGATTCGAACAAAATTCGATCTTTAGCGTAAAGAGCGAGGTATTGACTAGGGGTAAACTCCTTAATACACGTGATAAAAACATATAAATATAGAAGTTCGTTACGTAAGTTAAACATGGACTGTTTAATTAACATAGGAAGCTTTTTAAAAGAGCTAACAGCACGGTGAAAAAAGCGTAAGTAAGGAAGGTAAAGGAAATTCTTCCTTAACTTAATGACGAGACAAAAATGGATTTCTTTTTTATTATAATATGAGAAAATTTTACTCACCAGAAGTCGCTTAGAACATTCCATATCTCTACCAATGTAAATGATCGTAAAATATATATATATCGATAGAACGAATGAAGTATTCAAACTGTATAAAATTCTAATTTGAAACTCGATTTTATACTAAAAAACACTGAATATATTAACACCTAGTCAAGACACACCGGTTTTTTTTACACGGATAATGTACTTACCCTAAAAGGCATGTAGACCATATATATATTATGAAGTAGAAATCTGGCCTACATAAATTATGTCAGAAACCCGTCCTTCATAACATATTATGCAATCACTAGTGAAACCTATATATCACTGACCGTGGTAATCCACCCAAATAACACAGGAAGGAACATAGAACCTTATAAGTATAACTTAGATCTCTACTGGTAGGCAGATCTATGATGTCACTAAGATTCACTTTCATTAGTATTTAAATAAAATCAGACTCGAAAGAAAGATAAAATTAGGCTCTAAAGAAAACATGAATAAATTAAAGGTGGTTAGACTGTTGTAGGGGTGCAGGCAGATCTACCACGTTGTCACTAGGATCCGCTTTCAGTACTAATTAAATAAAATCAGACTCGAAAGAAAGATAAGATTAGGTTCGGCAGAAAGCATAACATATATAAGTGAATAAAAAGACGTGGAGGAGGGAGTGCTTTGCAATTTGGAGGGTAAATCATTAGTAAAATCTTTATATTCATATTATTGAAGCATAAAATAGAGTTTTTCTTATTGTTGGAGAGCACTGGCGGAACCCGGTATGTCCTTTTTTTTACCTTTAAAAAAACCTTGAAACCATAGGGCAAATTAGAGAGGAAGCCATTGAAATGTGAAGGGTGAAATTTGTCAAGAGTCTTCAATTGGAAAGTTTTGCGTCGTTAAACTATGAAATTAGATTGAACAAATGCTGTGATTCTCCAAGTATGAAAGAATTTATTAAAAAGATCTGAAAATACAAGGCTTACGATTTCACCTTAAAATACCAAAAGACAACAAAACTTTAGAAATTCCGTTATTAGCTTATTAGATAACAGTACTTATATGTTAACATAAAATTACTTTTATGTAATAAGCTAATAGCGGAATTGGGGCTAATTATCATTGATTTTTCAAATAGTCAAAAGAAAAAATGTGAATAAGCACATTTCATAAAAATCTTAGCATAAAAATCTGAAAATCAGTGAAATTTGAAAATTAAAAATAAAGATCAAATGAGGAAAGAAAAATCAATAAAAAGAAGACTTTGTCCAGTAATTGGGAAGAGGCAGGGCATCATTCATTTTAGAATGGAGTAAAACGAAAAAAAAAAAAAAAAACCATATGTGAATAAAATATTTTTTGCTTCACAATTGAAATGTATCTGCAATATTTTTACTTCACAATTGAAATGCCTTATCAATGGAGGGGGGGGGGGCTGGGATTGAACCGACTTGTAAAAAAGGCGAGAAAAACAAAACTAATAAGAGACCTACTAATTACTGTCAATTCAACAATTGAATTGAAAATCAAGTATTGTTCAGTAAGCATCAAGACATGGCTAATTGTAGAAAAAAACCAAGACAGATAGTCCGAGTAATTGAGAGGCAAAATGTTTAAATGGCACGGGTAAATCGTGGGAGTCACTATGACTCTCTTATTGGACAAATACTTGTGTGTCAGTTTTCGGAAGGGCACACCTGCCTAGAGGTTGACCAAGAATTTAAAATTGACATAGGACCATTAGATTGCCTGGAATGAGAGGCAAACAAGGCACGCCCGCCTATGGTATTAGGAAGGTTTACCAAGAATTTAGAATTGACACAGGACCATTAATTTCCTTGGAATAACAGGCAAACAATCCTTTAAAGCCATCTTCATCTTCCAAATAGTACCTATTCATTGCCTAAGCTCAGCCCCGCATTCTGAGCAAATTTTAATTTTTCACAAATTTTTCAGTCACTTGCCCGAGACTCTGGGCGGGTGGGCGCCCCCAAATATTGTTCGAAATTGCTCTATCAATTTCTCAATTTCAGGATGGGGGGGGGGAGTTGAATTTACTGTTTGACATCCAAAAGGGGGGGGGGCAAATTTGTTTTTTTTTTCTATGAAAATATCAAGCCAGTGTCATAAGCAGCTACATTCACGTATGCAAGCTGGTATTAAAGCAGTTGCACCGCATGCAATTTACATTCACCGCCGTGCTCACAGACTCAACCCTGTATTGCGTGATTGTATTTAGAACTTGAGACAAATGGCATCTTTCTTCTCCATTCTTCAGGAGCTGTATTGTCTTATCACGAATAGGGACTATTTTCTTGTAATAGACAGATTGTGCTGCGAGTTTGAAAGCCGTTTCACGAATGTTCTTTCACTGTTAGAGTCAATCTCTGCATTAGATCTTGATCCGCCGCACTTTGTCAATACGAGCTGACTAGATAGTGTGTCAGCGCATTACAAAGAAGTTTGCATTGACACAACCCTCTTTGCCTTGCAAACAGATCTTGTGAGAAGATGCATCGACTCTTTAGGCAATAGGCCAAAAGATCTCTTAGAACTTCACAATTTAGTGAAGGCAATGTTGATAGTATATTCTGAAGTTTTGAAAATTTTAAAAATCTTCATTACTCTGCCTATCACAACGGCTTGTAATGAGATTCTTTTTTAAATTAAGCCTGAATAAAACCTATTTAAGTCCAACAATGGGTGACCAAAGGCTCAGTGATCTGATGTTGGTGTTTAGTGAAAAAAAAATTGTGTGGAAATCATTGGATTTCGAGGCTATGGTTTATATTTTTGGAAAAATGAGACTTCGTTGGTTCCCAGTTTTGCAATAAATCTATGAATTAAATTCTCTGTATTTATTAAAAACTTTTAAATGCTTCTTACTATTATTAGTTGATTTAGGGAGAGACCTGTGCTAACCACTGTGAAGGAATGTTGCTCTTAAACAACTGTGAGCCGGCCACTTTGGGGGGCCCGCATAGGCTGCTTAGCCCCCCCCCCTTACTTCAGGATGAAATGATGCCGCTGATTATACGCTCTTGAGGCTAGTTATCATTAATTTTTAAAAGAAAGTAAAAAAAAAAAATATAAAGGGTTGCACATATCTGAAAATTAAAAGTCTTACGAGTGAAGCTTAAGAGATGAAAACGGAGTTGAAAATGACAGAAAATCAATACATAGAAGGCTTATACCCAGTCTTTTTTGCCCCAAGAAGCTCAAATTTAAAAGAAGATGTAGAAAAAGGAGTGAAAAAAGCGTACAAACAACTTAATTTTCTGAACAACTTCAGAATAAAGACCATATGTCCTGAGGTCAAGGGGAAGAACAAGATGATAAATAAAAATAATTTCAATTTGTTGGCATGGGGCTTCCCAAAGGTGGCCCTGAAGACGGCAATATTCTATTCAGATTGCCTTGAAATTTAGCATTCAATAATTCTCAAATTACAAGTTCTAGGGCCCATTCAAATAGCCTCCTCCCGAACAATTCGTTTTTTCGGATAATTGGGGGTGTAACTGTGAAAAAAAAAATGTAAAATATAGCCACTCTCACAATTAGCAATTTTTATCAAAAGGTGATCCAAATTGATTTTTTAACAAAAGCCGTTAAAATATTAGACAAAAATATATTGTGAAATCAACATTAAAAGCAAATCATATTTTAACTTAAAATTTAGTGGAAGCAAATTCTAGTGGCAAAGTCAGAAAAGTCGCAAAATACAGAAAGATGGGGGAGGGGGTCCTACAAGTGGACCCTCAAAGCGGCACATAAAAAAACTTAAAACCTTGTCTCCTTATGTCAAGGGGACGATTGGATGAGAAACCAAAGGTTTATTTCGATTTGTGACCCAAGGCTTTCGTAAGTTAGGCGCTCAAAATTGGCCATTCTTTATTCCGACTGCATTGAAACTTTTATCCGTAAGTCTTTAAACTAGCAGTATCTAACTGTAAAAGCAAAAAATTTTTCTGTTAGGTAAAAAGTTCGTTTATTTGTGACCCACACTTCAAAATATGAGACTTAAAAAAGGCACAAAATTTTCTTCCCGATAGCCCTGGAAATTCTCAAGAATCTTTGGAACGTTAGAACGTAAGTGAGACGTAGCAGATCTGCCAGGAAAGGACTGATACTAAATTAGGGCCAGAAACTGGGGAGTGTCTCATTTGTCGAATTAGGGCCTGGAATCTCGGAGAATAGCGGATCTCCCAGGAGGCCTTTCTATTTTTTTTCTACTGGAGGCCTATTTTTCAAAATTTGCTCAAAATGTATCATTAAAATCTGAGGAGTAGGGGCAGCTTTGTGTTTTTTTTCAGCTAAAGTACCAGAAAAAAACATTTTTAAGTATTTTCTAAAATCTGGTTGTGGGCAACAATTCAGACTCATAACTTGGTTTTGTTTTGTGCAACACAGAGCCAAAAAATACTTTGGAGTTCTTTATACTTACTTCGTACACTTTAGGTTTAGGGTATTAAATTTGAATCAGGATTTTTTTTTTAAGGAGGCACACTTGTGCCTCTTTAAAGAGGCGACCCACCACAATGTTAAGCGATTTCCGGTCCTAGCGGTCGCAGAGAGACGGCGGTGATTGCATTTTGTAGCCTAAGCTCAAACTAAGAAACAAGCAAAATTTCACCCCTCTCCGACTTTATCTTCATGGGGGAAAGTTGGCCGGAAGTTTCGACCCTCCCACCACAGCACACCTTTAACGTTGTTCGACCGGGATGAAATTTAGAGGATAAGCTTTCCTAGGGCCTGGGAGCTTATCCTCAAAATTTCAGCTCAATCCGATCATTCCTTCCCTGTTTTCCAAAAACCAAATATAGCCACTTAATATTCATCAAGTTATTTTTTTTAATCAGCCACGCCTACAGGCCACAGTTGGCAACGGATCCGGGTGAATGAGGTCTCATTCGAAGCGGAATTTGACCTGTTAGGGAGTGGGAGATTTTCAGGCCGAAAAAATTATCCCCCGAATTTACATTTACGAAAAACCTCGTTTTCCTATAAGAGCCCATGTTAATTTTTCGCACCACAGCCCCCCTTTAACGTTGTCTAATCGGGTTGAAATTTAAAGGATAAGCTTTCCTAGGGCCTGGGAGCTTATCCTCAAAATTTCAGCTCAATCCGATCACTCCTTCCCTGTTTTCCAAAAACCAAATATCAATTTTTTTTTATCTGACACGCCTACAGGCCACAGTTGGCAATGGATCCGAATGAATGAGGACTCATTCGAAGCGGAATTCAACCTGTTAGGGCCTTTTGATATTTTCAGACCTAAAAAATTATCCCCCGAATTTACATTTACGAAAAACCTCGTTTTCCAATAAGAGCCCATGTTAGTTTTGAAATTCCTAAAAGCATAGTATTTCATTATTAAATTAGATCAAAATAGTTCTCTTACCCTGACAAGACCGACTGCAAGCTTTCAAAAACTGCAGCTCATTCCCAGAAGTCTTTTTTGTCGAAAAACGAAAATTTTACTTTGTATTTGCTTGCGTCGAAAATAGATTGCAGAGACTAAAAACAATTTAACAAGAGTCTCTGATGGTACATGTGGCCACTATTCCTGTCTGTCATGCGGAAGACCCGGGTTCGATTCCCCGTCAGAGTAAATTTTTTATATATTGAATTTAAAGTAGTATCTCTTAAATTTAAAGTTGAAAAAAGAAACTCAGTTTCTTTTTTAAATCCAATCTATTAAATCCTTCGGCTCAACAGGCGTCTCCAGAAGAATATCACAGTCGTTCTTCAGCTTACAGGTAAGTCTCCACTGCTTTGATAACATGTCGTATACCCGCATGCCCGAAGAAAAGTTGAAAAAAGAAAATCTTACTGTGCATTTGATTTGAGTATTCAGGAATTAAAAGCCTTAGCAAAAGAATCTTCAAAAGCGTGGGTTTTGGGGGCGGCAGCCCCCCAACTTTAACTCCTGACACGATCAGCTAACAGTTAGTCAAGCAATAATAAGTAATAAACTTGGGGGGCTGCCGTCCCCCAAACCCCCCGCTTCTCCAGCCTCTTTTGTTAAGATTTTTATTTTGGGGGTCTGCCGCCCCCTCAACCCCTGCTTTTTCCCTTGTAAAGAAATGCTTTGCAATACGAACGAAGTCTGCTTGAATTTTTTACCGTAAGAACATCCTATTGCATCTCTTTGATTAGAAACAGTACTGAGCCTGTTTGCTGAATTTTTTACAGGAGATTTTTCCCTAACCGATAACAAGTTATAATGTGATTTATTTATTTAGTTATCTATTGTTTTCATATATATAGGTTATAGTTTGTTTATTTTTGTTTTTTTAGAGTAGTTTTAGTTAAAAAGTTGAGGTTTAAGTAAATGATCGAGTTAATAGGTAAGTAGTTACGTGGACTTTCGCGCGATCGCAAACCTTCGTAGGTTTTCTCCAGCACGAAAGTGTTGTTTAATTTATTTATTTGTTTGTGAATGTGGATCAACAAACTTATGAACTTAAGCCACAATCAGCATAGTTTCCAATAATCAGCATTTTCATTAAGCTACAAGCATATCTAATTTACATATATTATAATAGTATTTTTGCTTTTATGTGGGATGAGGCTTTTCTATGTTAAAAGCAAGATCCACTCCTCGATAGTATTCCTCAACCTAAAACACATTTTTCAGAAAGGAGTAGTTTGAAAAGTATTTTAGCGAAGCTATGTGCGAGATAAAAGTACCTAGAGATTTTAAGAAAACCCTAATTAAATCCCTGTATTAGAAAGGTGATAAGAGTGAGTATGGTAATTACAGAGGCATTAGCCTGGTTACTGTAGGTAGAAAATTACTTAGTAGGATGATACTGTTTAGACTTAGAGATGCTGTAGACAAAGTTTTAAGAGAAAAACAGTATGGTTATAGAAAGGGTAAACGATGTGTACACCAAATGTTCCCTCTTAGGTTGATAATTGAGAAGTGCCTGAGTCATCAAACACCTTTAGTCCTCAGTTTTACAGATTATGAACAGGCGTTTGATTAAGCTAATAGAAGAGCTTTAGCGAAGTTTTATCCTTGTATGGTATACCAGACCAATACAATAAAGTAATTAGTTATCTGTACGAGAATAACACTGCTGTGGTAAAAGTAGGAAATGAGGTTAGTAGCTGGTTTAACATTAAATCAGGAGTTAAACAGGATTGTGTTCTATCCCCATTTATATGGATCATTTTGATGGACTTTGTCTTAACGAGCACAGGAAAGGTCATGGGAGAACATGGAATTAAATGGGGAAGTAAAACTTTCCTGGAATTAAATTATGCTGATAATTTAAGCATCCTAGATGAAAGTGTGAGCAAAATTAATGAACTTTTAAGAGGTTTTGCGAGTTCATGGTGCTAGAATAGGTTTGAAATTTATGTTAAGAAGAATATGTCGCTAAGGCTAAGAATAAGTGAAGATGAAAAGTTGACGTTGGATAATAAAAAGATTGATCAAGTGGACAGCTTTACTTACCTTGGTAGTATTATTAGTAAAGACGCTGGGTGCAGTGAAAATGTTAAAAGTCGAATAGCCAAGGCCTGAGGTGTTTTTTACAGTTGGAAAATATTTGGAAGAATAAGAAGATAAGTATGCGAACCAAGATTAGAATATTGGAAGGTACAGCAATGATAGTGGTCAAATATGGTTCAAAGCCTGGTCAAGTGGTCAAAGCCTGGGCACTCCGAAAAACGGAGAAAGATTTACTACGTTTTCTAGAAAAACTGTCTACAGACTGTTTTGGGTACCCGATTGACTGACCGTAATGCAAACAGTAAGCTATACAAAAAGTTTGGTTCAATCACGCTTTTTAGGGCTATAATGAAAGGTTGAGATGGCTAGGGCATATTCTGCAGATGAAGGAAGACAGATTGCCAAAGATTGTGCTTTTTGACGAACCGTCTAGGGCTAAATGGAAAGCAGGTCGTCCTCGGTTGGGGTGGGATGAAGTCGAAAGGAAGGATTTAAGGGAAATGTGAACTTCCTAGAAATATGCCAAGAGGCTTTGAATAGATTTGGATGGAGGAGAAGCGTGTATAGCTGTTTTGGCCTCAGGCGGCTTGGTGCTACTGTGAGTTGTTAGTAGTAGTAGTAGTACTTATGATTCTCCTTATGTGATTAGTCATTTTGAATTATTTTTAAGTAAGGTGTTAAATTTTTACTAATGAAAAAGATCGATTAGCTTCTTGGCATTCAAATAAGCATATAAAAAAATTATGTAAAACACCACAAAAATTGCAATTTTTTTATCTCAAGCACGGCGTTAAAGTGTCCTTAAAAAAAGACCTGCATATATAATCCAAGAGACAGGAATGTCGACGAAATACTTTATTCCCAAATATTAAATCTAAGTTTAATGGCTACAACAACTCGGAGTGTACAGTTCCTAGGCCTAGGGTTAATAAGTTAACACGTATCTAGATTCTTAAGTGACGCTGATTTATGCATATTGTCTTCAAAAAGAGCAAAGGTACTATCCATACTTTTAAAAATCTATCGAAGATAAAATTTCTATGGAAAGAGAAAACCAGGATTTGAGTCAAAAACCTATGAAACAGCAAAGTTGGTACAGTTTTATTGATTATTTTTTAACAAGAAACACAGATATGCCTTTTCGGTTTTGTTGGCAAAAGTCTACAAAATTTAGTCAAAAATTACTTTCCAAATTACTTTGCTCCTTTCCGTTCAGCAGCAAAATATCCCATAAATCAGCCTCCAGTTGAACACTAGCAAAAACTGGCGATTACACAAGCAGCATAAAATACATAGAAGAGCTGAGTAACACACATTTTATAGTATAACTTTAGCCAATAAAATTTTACTTGCTTAAAATACTACCCCCCCGGGGGGGGGGGGAGGGGTGGTCCGACTCGTAAAAACGTAACATAAATGAATATAAACAACTTTTGATGCATTATTCAAAGCTTTTTTGTACCCCCCCCCCGAAAAAAATCCTGGATAAGCCATGGCTTAAAATTTTTTTCTCTACTGGATAGGAGAGATTACAACTTTGGGCCCCTGAAATCCCTTCAACTAAACTCATCTGAACTTCCAAGCAAAATTTCTTTATATGGGCAGGATACATGTATCTTACGTGTCTCGTGTAAAACCAGGAAAGAACAAAATGGACGACATTAAGGTTATTACTATCAGTGAAAAAGCGAAATAGCTAAATATTAACACAGAGTTTAATGAATATAAGGTAGCAATAGCAAGAAAACTATAACTTTTTCTTTTGAATAATTAAGAAGAAAAAAAGTGCGAGAACAATAACAGATAATATGAAGAAAGGAGGACCATAATACGATACGGAATATAAATACCTACATTGTCTTATCAAAGAAAAACAAACTCCTTATTCCCCAAATGTTATGAAAGAAGTTTTGAGTGAAATTATTTAGAATTTTACAGAGAAGAGTCGACCCCTGGTGAAAAATAATAATTAAAGTTAAAATACATTACAATTATGGACGAACAATATTGATTCTTTGAAATTTTGCCCCTGAAAAAATAATAATAAGCTCTTCGGTAAATACTAATTCAGTAGTCCTACATAACTTTATCAAATATTCAATTCATTTTATATGACAGATTATTCAAAGATAGAATCAACTCCTACAAAAAAAATTACTCATTTCTATTGACAGGAGGGTTGCCAGCAACATTTGCAGTACCTTCCGATGGATGAATAAATTGTGAATCTTCAGCAGGTGTACCCTAAAAGAAAATAAAATAAGAATATGAAAACCAAAAACCCATACTGAGCTGTACATTCCGAGCTTTGATGGTCAAATCCACTTTGAGATAAAACCGTTCACTCTTTGCAAGTATTTATCAACGCTATTGCTTTGCCACGTATATTAATACGTAGCTCCAATCTGGAAACTTCTGACAAAGCCTGAAATCCACCCTTTGCTTTTCTGATTTGCCAATAACCTTCCAAAATTATGGTTTCGAAATAGCTTCTTAAATTAGCTCTAAAGCCTAGCTGACCCGAATTTATCGTTAAAAAAATTCTTAGACGACGAGATTTTCAGGCAAGAATGGGGAAATCTACTTGTCTAAGTTTTCTGTTCGTTCTATTCACTGTTTTTTTCTTTGTTTTTCTTTTTACTTAAAAGTTACTGTATTTTGTTACGGTGTTTTTGCAGTATCTTGTCTTCGTTATTTATTATTTTTATACTCTTGCTATTTTGTACTTATTGTATTGGATGGCTTTACAAATATGTTATTCTAATATATCTATAAAAACATATTTTGCAATGGATTGCATTATATTAAAAAAAAAAATGCGCTTGATATATTTTGAAATGCTCTAATTGGTCAAACAATATGTTGCAAACAGCCAATCAAAATAAGGGAGCGGGACTCCTCTAGCCACACAAGGAAACTTCTCCCCCTCTAAATATACAGATACTTGCAATTTTTAATATTTTCCGCGTTTTCCAAAGCTTCAGGTTTGTTCCTGTAAGCCCCTTACTACTACTACTACTACTAACAACTCACCGCAGCACCAAGCTGCCTGAAGCCCACAAAGCTACGCACGCTCCTCCTCCATCCCAATCTATTCAAAACCTCCCTTTTTACACCCGCCCACGAAGTTCCCATTTCCTTTAAATCTTTCTTTAAGACGTCCTCCCACCCCAGACGAGGACGACCTGCTTTCCGTTTAGCCCTAGACGGTTGGCCGAAAAGAACAATCTTCGGCAATCTGTCATCCTTCATCCGCACAACGTGTCCTAGCCACCTCAACCTTTCTTTCATTATAGCCCTAGAGAGCGGCATTGAACCACACTTTTCGTATAGCCTATTGTTTGAAATACGGTCAGTCAGCCGGGTACCCAGAACAATCCTTAAGCAATTTCTCTGGAAAACATCTAGCAAATCTTCATTCGCTTTTCTGAGCGCCCATGCTTCAGAGCCATAGTTGACCACTGTCATCACTGTAGCTTCTTATATTCTAATCTTGGTTTGCAGACATATCTTCCTATTTTTGTATACACATTTTTGTGTACGAACACATTTTTGTATACAAAGTTTTCTTTTATTGAATTTGTTTTTATTTTAAGAGAAATAATCCCTCCTATGAAATTATCATTGTTTTCGAAATTCTCAAAGAATAATCTGAAGAAATTAGATCTAACCTTTGCTATTTTCACTTCAATACTGCTCTAGTTAACAGCGGTATTGTAGTTGAGTTAGGTAACCCAAAGTTGGCGACCCTGCCTGCTAAGAATTCCTGTGGCAAGTGCCGTGCTTAGAGTGAGTAAGTAAAAGGTCCTTCGACCAGGGGCGCCCTGAGGCTCATTTTATTGGGGGGCGATCTTCGTAAATTTTACCGGGTTGCTACTTGATCTATGCCGAATTTTCTGCAGAAATAAAGGATTTTGCTAAACTTCGGCCTATTTTGCAAAATTTTACAGAATTGCTGCCTGATTTATGTCGAATTTTCTGCGGAAATCAAGAATTTTGCTAAATTTCGGCCGATTTTGCAGAATTTCTGCCAAAATTTTCGCCTTCGGGGAAACTTTTACCGAATTCCAAAAAAGCTGGGGGGCGGCGCGCCCCTCCCCCCTCGGAACGCCCCTGCCTTCGACTGTTCCTCAAATTAGAATTGCAATGGAGGTTCCTGAAGTCTTAAGGATTTGCCATGCTAACCATCCACCAAAGTGTCCTTTTATCTGTCTACAAATCTACAAAACTCTCCAACCATGGCTAATTTTTCCCTTCCTCATTAGAAGTGATTGAGGCAAAGGCCTCATTGAGGCCTTTGTGGCCTGCACCTTGAATCAGTTCGATGGGTCCACCCACTATATTATTAACTAAATAAATACCCTTCTTCACACACTTCACACGGACCTGCTCCCGGTAGCCCACTGCACTGTGTGTGATCCCAGATAAAAGAGGGTCTCAGATCACACAAAATTACTTAACATAAAATTATTGAATTTGTCTCTTGGTGTTGGGAAGGAACCAATACCCAGCACATTTAAACAACATATGCAGTGTGAAATCGTAAATAAAAAATAATGGTGACATGTAATGCTGTCAATTAATGGGGTTTGAGAATAAGCCCAACAATCGAACGGAATATGCAAAATTTAGAAGAAATACTAAAACAACTCACGCAACATATTCAAGTTTACAACTTACAGGTTAATTGATGTTATAACCTCTTCTACAAAATAAAAACTAAACAAACCTGTGTCTGAGCTGCTGCTTGCTCTTCATGTTCAGTAACGATGGCGCTGTATGGTGGTGGTGGGACGGGGAACAAAGGGCTCTTAGCAAATCGAGGGTCGTTCATAGCAGTAGCATAATCTGGTAAATCAGTTGAAGGGAAAGAAACAGTTGAAAAGGCAGGGGCTTCTGCATCCAAGCTACCAGCGCTGGCTATAACAATCTTACACAATGTCAAGTACTTATTACATGTCCAAACGATATTCAAAATAGCTCCCTG